>CAJNIZ010022001.1:42332-61006 GCA_905231905.1 Symbiodinium pilosum
CGTGCAGCTTGCAGCCAAGCGCCTGCCTCACTGTGTTTAGGGATGAGATTGCCCTTGACTGGGATTCATTCATCACTGCCCCGGTCCGCTCCCTTGTTTCGGGCAACCCAGGCCTCTCCTTGTGCAAAGACGGTTCTTGCAGCCAGTCCTGTGGCAAGTTCCACGCTTCGGTGGAAGAATCCGGCTGCATTGATCGCCTCCTCCTCGACCTCTGGGGTCGGCAGTGGCTTAAGCTTGAGGGTGGCCGTGCCGCTCCGGCAGATGCCCAAGTGTTTGCTTGCATGGCTCGAGTGCCAGCGTCGGCTGTCAAGCATCTGCATCAGCTTGCCATTCGGGGTTTTTACTCTGAGCCCCGTGCACCTGGAGGGACAGCTCCTCACGCCGGCTTCGCCGTAATCTGGCTTCCGGAGACAGACTATCCACATGCTTTGCATTTAGTCCGCACGTGCACCCAAGCCGTCGCGCTGACGCGCCTTGGCAAGCGCTACGGCATCCGCTGCCGCGAGGCTGATGAGCATGCTGTACATCAGGTGATCAGGCCAGGGAGTGACTTCCACAAAGTTAGGATTGTGGCGCACTGGCGCCTGCACCCTTTGCCTTTCGGGTGCCAGCGCAAGCACCTTCAAGGCATGCTCAAGTCCTGGTCTTGGGACGCAAAGCCCCTTCCACCTTCTAGAGGAGATGCTGAGGGTGCTGCTTGGCTTGTGGGTGCCTTTGAAGACCCTCCTGGACCAGCCATTCCATGTGGTGGCACTTTTGTGTTGGTGCGCAAAGTCAAAGACACGTCCGCCACCGCCCCGCCAGCGGGACTCACTGCCTCTGGCCGAACAAAACGCCAGATCCTTTATGATGATGGCGAAGAAGCCACTGCCAGCGCCAGCTCTGACCCTTGGTCAGGGGGGCGAGATCCGTGGTCACTCGCCAAGCCGCCCTGGCCTTCCTCCTCCGCAGATGCCGTCCAGCGCAGGTTCCCAGACGAAAATCAGCCAATTGAGAGAGGAGCTATCGCAGGGTATGAAAGACCTCGTGCAGCAGCATCTCACCACTTCTGAGCAGGCAACCTCGCAGCAGGCGGAGGCTTCCGAGGCACGTCTTCGCAAGCTTGAGTCCGGTTTCCAGGAACTCAAAGCCCAGAACACCAAGTTCGAAAGCTGGTTCCAGACTTTCGGCCAGAAGGTTTCTGAGTCCAGCAACCAGGTTGAGGTCCTTCAGCAGTCCATTCAAAGACAGGCCAGTGATGTTGCCCAGCTTAGCAGTGAGGTTAAGCGGCAAGCTGAAACTTTGCCCTCTACTGTTCAGGCTGCAGTTAGCACCTTGTCTGCCGAACTCGCCGCGCAGATGCAACAGCAGTTTCAACAGCAAAGCAGCCAGCTCGAGGCCCTCTTGTCGAAGAAACAGCGTTCCGAGTGACTAGGGCTGCCCAGCTGCGCCCTAGGGGGTGGGTGCAGGCTGGATCTCAGTGTCCTTGCCCTTGTCGCCGTCTGTCTGCTGGCGTGTGGCCTGCAGTCCTTTGTTTCCTTAGCCCGATTGGGGGTCAGTCGGGTCTTTCTTGTGCTCGCATTCTTTGCCGCCTGCACTGCAACAACTGCGAGTGCTCACGTATCTGCACTTGGCAAGGGTGGTCGGTCGCCCTTTCATATCGTTCTTTACTTCATGTGCCTTCTGCCTGCCAATGCTTTCCCCTGCTCTGCTGGAGCATGTCGCTTCGGGGAAGCGCAGCACCCAGGGCCATCATTTGACTTCTGGATCTCCACGAGTAATCCCTCAGGATTGCGTGGGAAGGAGCTTCATGCTGCTGAAATGGGGGTAGGGGTGCACTGTTTCAGCGAGACCCAGCTGTCGGCAGTAACACTGCCTCAGGTTGACGCGCAACTCCGAGCTCTTTGCAGACGCCAAGGGCGTAACCTGCGGGTCGCTTCCGGGGCACCTGCTCCCTTGCGAGCTCATAGTGAATGGGCGGGCAGTTGGTCCGGAGTTTTGCTCACAGCCGACTGGCCACTCCATCCTGTCCGTATTCCTTGGCCACGCGGAATGTTTGAGACGGCACGGGTTCAGATCGCCCAGGTCTTAGCTCAGGGCTGCCCTTTGCTCTTTGCCAACGTGTACGGCTACAGCCGTAGCCATCTCCAAGCAGCTGCCGCGACTGACGCTCTTTTGGAGCCAGTCACAAAAGAGGTTGTCTTGGGCCGCGCTGGCCCCCGCATTGTGTGTGGTGATCTGAGTGCGGACGAGTCCGCTTTGCTTCAGGTTCAAATTTGGCGACAGCAAGGCTGGCTGGAGCTCCAAGAGTTGGCTTGGCAAAGATGGGGGCGTGTCCCGTGCGCGACTTGTAAGGATGCTACCAGGCGTGACTTCCTGTACCTGTCACCGGAAGCCGCCGCATTGTGCATCGACAGTTCTGTTACAGACATTTTTCAAGAACACTCGACCATTTCTGCCAAACTTCGAATTGCTTCCAATGCTGGTGTGATCAGGTGTTGGCCGCGCCCTGCGGAAATACCATGGAGTTGCATTGCATTGGATGGCCTTAATGGGCAGCCGCATGCACCGCTTCCGCCGTATTTAGATACCACTCACCGGTTTCATAAGCATGCGCAAATGTTTGAGCAGAGTTTAAATGGCCATGTTGACTGTCCCGGGCGGCAGCTTCCAGCAGGATGCTTCGGGCGCGCCCGCTTCACGGAGCCTGTCCAAAAGCCAGTTGCCATCTCCATTCCAAAGGCGAGCCGTGCTGGCGATGAAATTCTAAAAAGTGATTTGCTCTCCTTGGAAGTACGTCACTGGCACAAGCAACTTCGCCGCCTCCAATCCCTGTGGCAAGCTCTTCAGAGACCTCGTTACGACCTCAATGCACTCGAATATCGTGGCTGCCTTTGGCGCAGTATTTTGGATGCCCAAGGTTTTAGGAACGGTTTTGCAGCATGGTGGCCAACACGCCCCAGACTCACAACAGGGCAGCCCCGCTGCATTGCCAATGAATGTCCCGGACCCCAGCTCTGCGCATGCCATCTTTCTGGATTTTCGCGACAATTTCCGTCGCTTTGAAAGTTGGCACATCTCACAACGCGGCAAGATTCTGACCGCCAAGCATGATGAGTCCAAACAGAGACTCTTTCAAGAATTGCGAGCTGAGGGTGGCAAGCCTGTCGATGTTCTTGTCAACTCTCAGGCGTACGAAGTCCTGGCTGTGGACTCCCAGGACCGCCTGCTGCACATTGCTCGACCCCTCCAGCTCGCCGGACATTCTGAGTGGCGGCTGGATGGCCATATCGTTGAGGTCTCTGAGGTTTCTCCTGAGGTCTGCCGTGTCGCAGGCAACGTTCCCCTTTCTGTTGATAGTGAGCTTGAGCAACTTCAATTCGTTTCCTCTGCTGAGGACGTGCATGCTGAGTTTGTTCAATTTTGGTCGCAACGTTGGAACAAGCCTAGTTCTGACGAACAATGGCAACGAATTCTTCAGTTCTCTCGCGCATATCTGCCCCAGCGCCCGCTGGTTCTTCTTCCAATTTCCACCGTCCAGTGGCAGGCCGCACTCCGGAGGTTCAAGACGCGGGCGGCCCGAGGACCGGATGGCTATGCAAGAGATGATTTGATCTGCATGCCACGCGCGCACAGAGGAGCTCCTTTTCATGCTCCACGATATCGAGAATGGCGCCCCCTGGCCCACTCAGCTTCAAGTTGGGCTTGTCAACGCCTTGCACAAGCGCAATGGCTGCGAGAATGTTCAGGGCTTCCGGCCGATCTGTGTGTTCAGCGTTGTCTACCGCTGCTGGGCCGGCATCAGGGCCCGCCAAATCTTGCAGCGGTTGCGGGATTTTAGTCCCGAAGGAGCCCTGGGATTCATGCCGCACCACGAGGCATCTGAGGCATGGTTTCTCATTGAAGGTCTGGTTGAGCGCGCGCTTCAAGCAGACCAGCCACTTGCTGGTTACGGCACTGACCTTGTTCGGGCTTTCAATAATTTGCCTCGCGCTCCGCTTTTCGCAGCTGGATTCCTGGGACTTCCCAACAACATTTTGGATCCGTGGCGTGCTTTTGTTCACGGCATGCAGCGACGCTTTGTAGTCCAGGGGGCCATCAGCGAGCCAGTCCTTTCCAGTTGTGGATTTGCAGAGGGATGTCCGCTCAGCACTGTTGCAATGAGCGTCTGTAGTTTTCTATACCACGAGTATATGAGAGCATTCGCGCCCTCGGTTGAAAGCCTCAGCTACGTTGACAACTTACTGGGGATTGGCAAAGGCGCCTTTGATGTTGCAATTGGCCTTAATACCACCCGATGCCTTTGCGAGGCCCTTGCTCTCAAGCTCGATGAAAGCAAAACCTACGCGTGGGCCACCACGGCCGGACAGCGTCGCATCCTTCGAGAGATGCATGTGCCCGTTCTGGAATCCTGTGTGGAGTTGGGAGGGACGCTCTCCTTCGGTCCTGCCACTCGCAACAGGCCCCTTGTGCAGAAATGCAAAAGCCTGCCACCTCTGTTTGCGGCCCTGCAACGCTCGAAAGCATCCTGGCACGTCAAGCTCTCGGCCTTGCCCATCAAGTTCTGGAGTTTTGCTTTGCACGGCATTTCCGCCTGCCCCATCTCGGACTCTCTCTTGCAGTCCCTTCGGACGCAGGCTGTCCGTGCACTCAAGTCAGCACCCGCCGGGGCGAGCCCGGCCCTTCGTCTATCCCTGTGCTCCCCGCCCACGGCAGATCCGGGCTTTTATCAGTGTTGGAACTGTCTCACGACTGCACGTAGGCTCTGCAGCAAGCAGCCCAGGCTTCTCGTTCTGTGGACTGACTTTATGCAAAGGTTTGATGGACGGCTTTTGCATGGTCCATTTTCTAAGTTGGTTGCTGTGCTTGGGGGGATCGGTTGGAGGGTTGGCCGTCCACCCATGATAATTGATGAAGAAGATCTTTCACACGACTTGCTGCTCATCCCTCTCCCGGCCCTTCGTCGTTTGGCAGAGCGGGCTTGGCTTAACAGCCTTGCGTGCGCACATGCGCACCGCCCCAGTATGGCGGGGCTGAACGGGCTGGACCCCGGCCTGGCAAGACTCGACCAGCAACACCTCAGCCCGACTGAGGCGGCCCGGGTCGCCGCCCTCCAGAGCGGGGCCCTTATGTTCGGTGAGGCCCAGGCCAAGTTTGATCTGACCCAGTCAGGGTTATGTTCCCACTGTCAGCTGCCCGACAACAAGGAGCACCGGCCCCCTGTTTGCTCATGCTCGCGCGGGCCAGGAAGCTGTCATTGCGAGATGGGATGTGCTCCCTCCCTGTCTCAAACTGCATTTGCTCCCGCCTGCCAACCAGGCTGCTAAAGAGCTTCGGGCTATGCTGCATCAAACTTCGGATTGTTCCCAACAATTCCTGTCCCGGCCGTCCGTTGGCGTCCAACACCTGTTTACTGACGGCGCCTGTACACAGCCAGCGGCCCCTGACCTTGCGGCTGCAGCCTGGAGCGTTGTAAATGCCTCCTCAGGTTGTGTCGTTGCCACCGGCCATCTTCCAGGGATATATCAATCTGCACCCAGGGCTGAGTTGTACGGGGTTCTTTCTGCCGTTTCTTGGGTTCGGGTTTCTGTTGTTTGTGGGGTCATTTGGTGTGATTCTCTGAAGTCAGCTGAAGGGCTACACCTTATGCTGCAGGGAGACGCACCCACACCAGCCCGCGAAAACTTTGACCTTTGGCAGCGCATCTGGGATCAGGTTAGTGAACTCCAAGTTGGGCAACTCCGCGTCCAGCATGTTACATCGCACCTTGACCCAGAACAGTGCTCTGATGTCTTTGAGGAGTGGGTCGCCAAGTGGAACGCACATGCTGACACAGTTGCGGGTACAACCAACGTAAACCGGACATGGCCGTTTCAGCAGGTCTGGAGGCGTGCGCAGCAGTATTATGATGACACAGCTAAGTGCCTGCGAGCCCTTCGAGTCACGTATCTTCGCATCGCTGATGCAGCCGGAAGTGGGCCTTCCGACCCTGAGGTCAGCTTTGAGTATGACGCCGCGGATATCAATGACAATGACCTTCCTGTCGGACATTGTCGTCATGATACCATTCAGGAAGTTCTCCCTCTGACATGGCGCGAAGAACTGTTGCGAGGCACAGCTCCTCATCTGAGGCGGAGAACTGAAAAGCTTGTGCAATTCTTGTTGGAACAAGACTCTAATTCCGACCTTGCATTTTCGGTGTCGTGGCTTGAGCTCATTGCTATGTTGTGGATTTGGGATTGTAGTGTTTGGGGTCTGGATAATGGGATCGATCCGCGACTGCCCACTCCTTCTCCAACAGTTGCAGAGCAGATGCGACTTTTTCGGAGATTCACTTTGCGCTTTTTCAAGCAATTTGGTGTGCAGGTCTCGCGAGTGTACAGGATCTCCGGAGTACCATGGGGTTTTGGTTTTCCTTTGGATGGTGTTCAGATCGGGGTTTCTACTGATCTGTTACTTGAGGGTCGTAGCTTACTCCGGAGCTTCATGAGCCGGCATTTTTGCCACACGGTTGCCGCCTTAGAACGGCGCTTTCAGTGCACCCCACAAGGGGGTCGGACCACTCGAACCTTCCGTTGGACAGGCCGCACTGCTTGCGCTGTGCGACTGTTTCAGAGCTTGTGTGCATAAACCACAAGCCTTACTATTAGGGGGCTATGGGCTATGCTATAACCCACCTGCTTGGGGCGCCCCAAGGTTCCTGGTGCCTTGCGGCTTCTTATAGGGCCGGGGTGCCGAAATCCTCCTATTACAAAGGGTTCATGAGTAAAGTAGAAATACATGAGGTTACAAGTGTATACCGTAATTCAAGTTTCAAGTATAGTCCTACTTCCTTTTTGGGGGCGTAGGCTTCATTTAGACGACCTTCGCATCATCATTACCGGCAGTGTCTGTATTATAGCCTTGGAGATATGCTTGGCACTCGTAGTCCTGGCAAAAATGGAAGGCGATCCCTCCCTAAATCCTAAACCCTAAAGGTTACATAAGGATCATACAGGTCTTCAGGGAACCCCAGCATTTGCTCAAATGGGTGGATGTCAAAATTATGGTCCCTTTTTGGATCCCTAGTATAGTACGGCACCTAATATTTAGGGTACCCAAAAGGGACCATAATTTTGACAACCACCCAAATTGCAGTTCCAACCAAGCCTCAAAGCCTAAGCCTGCAACCTTAGTCCCTAAGCCCAAGCGTAAGTCCTAAACCAGCTCAAACCCCAATACTATATTGACCCGAGAATACCCCAATACACTATAGTAGCTTCCATTTTCTTTTCCATTCTCCCAAAATAACCTCAGTATCTGATAGTAGCTTCCATTTTCTTTTCCAGTATAACCCCAATATACTATAGTAGACCCTCTACTGCACCGGAAGCTCTTGCATGGTGAGCGGCGAGATGTTTTTGGATTGCTTGAGCTCCTTGCCAGTTGGCATCCACTAACAGCGGCTTCAGGCTCAGGGCTGAGGATTGGTTTAGGCTTTAGGGTTTAGGGTGGGGTTGCAGAGCTTGGAGTCTCCATGCTCATGCTTTGTGGGGAATCGGGGAATGGGGAATAATTACATAAGGATTGCTATAATTCCCAACTCAGCATGGGTAGGTCTGGGGCTTGTGGCCTAAGGTCGCACAGAGTGCCTGAAGCTTCCCTGAAGCTTCCCTGGACCCGAGCCCTGAACCCTAACCCTTGAGGCCCGCCATGAACCCTAGAAACCCGAAGCCGTAAGCCCTGCACCCACATGAAACATGTAGCCCTGACTTCGCAGATCAAAGCAAGCAAAGACCCCTGCCTGATGGAGAGCAGCATTGATACCGGCTAAGCACGACGATCCAAGCAATTCTAAACCCTAACCCGAACGCCCCACCCAAACAAGCAACCCCTCTCCAAAATTCCTGCCCAGCAGTCTGTGCTCCTGGGGGAGGATTGGATTTGATCTCAAACCCTGAACCCTGCCCTGTGAGCCCTAACCTTATGGATTACCGAACCACCTCCCTCCCCCTGAAGGCTCCCCCTCAATTACACCCTGCTTAAATTCAATCAAGGTGAATCAAGCGCAAATCTTAGGTGAAATCCTCCTAAACTACCCGGACCCTGAAACTTCAACCACATGCTCATATCAATCTGGGTCCTGCTGAACAGCCTTGGCCTGCTCCTGCATCCTGCAGGCACTTTGCAGATATTGCAGAGGGGCCCTTAGGGACACTGCGGATATGTGAGGATTCTGCAAGGATTCTAGGGGTCCCCATCCCCACTGTATGGGGATTAGTTTGTGATTTCACTAACATATCCAGGAGCATAATATGGCGTTTGACAGGAGTGCAAGCTTTGTGTCTGGATGGCAAGAGTGAGTTTGGAGGGCCCCATGAGCAGCTTCTTCAATCAGGGTCGCGTGCAGGAATCCTTCAATGAAGCGCCTTGGCGGTCACGGTCGTCTTGTGCTGCTGCTGCACTGGGCACAAACCAAGCAGAGCTTAAATTCAATGTCCAGCACCCCCAAAGAAGGAACAATAATTTAAGGAGCCAGTGCTGCCCGCCATTTGGGAAGATGGAATCTAAGCAAATCAGCAACTTTCCCAACCCCAGCATTATTCCGAGAACCAAGGACCCCAAAAAGCGGTGCAAGTATGTGGATTCCTTCCATGCGCCCCCCCGAACCAGAACTGGAAACCCCTCCATGTTTGCAAACTACAGCGTCAGCTTTCCAAAGGCCTGAGCAGACGCTGCTCGTCCTCCTCGGCTACGTGCAAGGTGCGACTAACAAAGAGTCAAGCGGGTTTGGGGTGTACCACTTAGGGCTTAGGGTCAGGAACCCTAAATCCTCCCAGACCCTGAACCCTAAACCCTCACCAGCCCACGGGAGTGCAAGCCAAGACTCATTGAAGCCTTCTGGAAACGAAAGCTGGAAAATGGATGGACATGGCCCGGGCAATCGCATGTAGTAGTTGCAAGCCTTGATGCAAGGTGACTCAGCTACTGGCTTTTAATTCTAAACCTTTAGGGTTTAGGGTTCAGGGTAGAGATCCCTTCTGGAGGCTTTGCATGAGGGTTCTGCATGTCGGCCGCGATCTCATGTTGCAGGCTATCCTCACCTCCACAGGCCCCTATACAGGGATATATATACATATATATATATATATGTGTGTGTGAGCTATAGTCTCAACTCCTAGTATCCCCCTTAATAACCCTTATAGTAGTCCCCTATGTAAACCCCTTTGAGGGAGTTTAGACCGTAGCACATAGATATGTATATATATATATGTAACATACAACAATGGAAACTTTTGACATTAGGGAGTGGGGCTTTGAAATAAGGGCAAGGGATTACAAAGTTTCAGCTAAGCCGCTGCTGTGCTGTCAGCCTGCACGTAGGCTGGGTCCTGTACTGGGTGACTGTTGGAAGCACACCTTTAAGGAACAGAAAACGGGTTCAGGGTTTAGGGTTTAGGTTGGGTACTGCCCCCCAAGTAACAGTCTATATTACGGGTCCTATTAAGGGCTATATATAACCATATTATACTTATTATCCAACTGTTACTTGAGGGGGGGCAGTACCCAAGGTTTAGGGTTCTTGCTGTGAAGATTATCCAACAGTTGAAAATGAAAGTGATCGTGAAGATCACCCCAATAAGAAACCAATGTAGATCCCTGAGCCCTAAACTCCAAATGCTAAAGCCTACACCCTAGACCCTAAACCCCACACTAAACCCTCAACCCTAAACCCCTAAACCCTCAAACCCTCAAACCCTAAACCCCTAAACCCTTAAACTCTAAACCCCTAAGCCCAGAACACCGGGAAAGACAACATAAACCAAGCCAACCACAGTCCTGAAGAACTGGAGGTGCAGACATGTTGCACCTGGAGGTAATGGGGACATATAGGATTTTTGGGTGTGGGGTTTAGGGTTTAGGGTTTTTGGGTTTAGGGTTTAGGTTTGTAATCTAAGGATATATGAAGTAGGATTGTACAATGGTTCTTGGTGCATGTATACGGGGTTCCCTTGGAACATTAGCGAGCGTAAATATATGGTGACCAGTTTGGGGGGGCATACATGAGAATCCTACCCTATACGGGGATATATAGGGTTCGCACCGGGCCAGAAAGAGGGATATGCAGTTTAGGGTTATACCGTTATACAAGGCCCACTATTTCTAGAAACTGTCAGGATCACAAAGGGATTTGGCGAAGTCCTTACAAGGGACTTTATGACCCTAAACCCTAAAGCCCTAAACCCCAAAAGCCTAAACCCCTGAAACCCTAAACCCCACACTCTAAAACCCTAAACGCTAAGCCGGAAACCCTAAAACTCCAAAACAATGAACCATAAACCCTAAACCCTAAACCCTCAAATCCTAAAACCCTACGCCCCAAGAAGCCCCTGCCTCTCAAAAGGGGTGTACAGCTCGTCATCGCTGGAGACGTTGTCCTCTGGAACATTTAAGAACCTCAGCAGTCAATACACAAAGCTGACCAAACGGCAGAAGACTATGAAAGGCCGAAATGCTGTAGTCTCTTCCCAAAAGAGGTATAGGTGTTTAGGATTTCGGGTTTGAGGTTATAAGCCCTGAACCCTAACACTGTGCCAACGAGGAACGTGTTCTTCACGGTGCAGGGTGGATGCAGTTGCACCTGTTCCCAAAATCACCCACAGCTCCTCAATACAGTGGATGGAGGAAATTATGCACCATTTAAGATCCCCAACGTACAGGTGTTTTGGGGGTATTCGGTATAATAGGTGGTGCAAAATTTCTGCCATCCGCAACAGGCGGCCTGCATGTACCTAGTGAGGACTGCATTCTGATTGTGAGAGAATATTGCATGCAAGTGCAAACCACCATCTTACATGCGTTCACTACTAATATCCCCAATCAGGTGTACCTTCATGGAGCCAACAAACATCTCAGAATGATATCCATCACTTTATGCAGAAACCCCTCGCAGATTCTTAGCATCGACTTCAGTTTACATCTGTGAGAGTCGTCTATGATCCCGTTTAGCATCTGTCTATACATATATGTCTACACCTTATGCACCTAAAGTTAACCATACCGAACGCCCCCTAAACCCTTAACCTTGTAAACCCCAAAACCCAGACAGCTGGCCTTGAAGTTCTGGAATTGTATCGGCTGAATGGGATTCATGGCCAATAGTGGGTGCAGGAAACCAGGAACAGCACCCTTGCACGCAGAAAATGGGCAAGCGCGATAAAAGATATCCTATCTTCTTCGAGGCATGACAGAAACATCCAGGGCCTAGACCGTGGGCCCGCAGGTCATGTAATCACTCGTATGCTGCAAGATGAAACCCGCGTGGAATGCGCTTTGAACCCATGACTGCTGCAACAGGACCAGCAAAAATAAGCAGAAGAAAGCTGGTGCACGAGCAACAAGGACAAGAAGCATCATAGCAGGAGCCAAACGCAATGCCAATGATATTCCTAACGATTTCGATTAGGGTGATGTTGACGACAAGTGCTATGGCCAGGGCGGCGGCGGTGGCGCTGCGACGACATGCCCGCGAAGTCGGCGAGCACGACTATACTGCTGCCACCACCACCACCACCGCCGCCGCCGCCGCCGCCGCCGCCGTCACAATGACAAGGATCAGAATGCAAGGATGCCACGCTTTTGCTCGCACTGCTCCTGCAAGCTGTTAGGGAGTGGGCTCACACTCCCTGCTTTCAGGGATAACCCTCCGCCGCTTGAGGGACTAAGATGGCCCTTATGGCAACTTGATTTTGCGGCCCATACTCCCCACTGTTTGTCTTGGCAAGGCCTGGATAGAGGAGGTCGGCAAATCTCCAGGCCACCATTCTCCTTGTATCTACCTATACAAATATACGTTTATGTAAATGTATATGTATAAGCGCAATCCGCCCATGACGCCCATGAGGGTCAGTATCGAAAGGACCCATGACCCTTGCATCACTTTGTGATCACCGCCGCCGGCGATCACGGCTTCGACCTCAGGCAGCGCCGTATTAGGCGCAAGTGCCGAGTTAGTTAAGAGTTTAGGGTTGATAGGGTTTAGGGTATGGTGGTGGGTGAGGGCTTGGGCGTAGTGGTTAAAGTATTTAGGATGCGCGGCTTCGGGGTGTGAACTTTAAGGGATTGTTCCACGAATCCTTACCAGTAATTCCGCCATCCCAATCATTTTCTCTTAAAGGAAGGTCGGAGCTATCACTGCATCTTCTCCTCCGTCAAGTGTTGAGCATTATGTTGCCGAGCCATGCTTTGAAACAGAGACAAGCGCAGTTTGAACATCCTGGCCATATTCTGCTTCAAAACCCTTAACCCTAAAGCGTGTAAATTCTACAAGCAATAGTCAGTCCCCGGGAAAATGCAAGTGAAAGAATTCTCGCATACTTGAGGATGACTATAACTTGAAACTACGCAATCATAGACACAAAACCACAAAACGCGTGATCCCTATACCCTCAAACCCCAACCTCCAACCCCAGAAAGCGAATAATCAATTCTACTCCCGTGCTGTATCTACTCCCAAACTCCCCTTTGATGCTACACCCTGTACCCGCAGCAACCGAATCTGTCCCGCTGCTAGAATAATGCCGTCAAGTTGGCTTCTAGACACCTGTGACAAGCACCAATATATAGAAAATATCTAAACATCCAAAAATTACCCTCCGCTATGAATCTTCAAGAGGGACCCCCGGAATCCCCAAAGAAGCCGCATCTATTCCTATCGCGCCCTCAAGGTTCCCATGTCTGAGAAACTGCTCATGCCAGCTCCCCCGTTTTCCTGAGCGCCCTCAAGGTAGGCTCAAGGGATGTAACCCCCAAAGACCTAAAGTCTGAACCCTTAACACTAAACCCTAAATCCTGAACCCTATATGGTCTCCATTTTCCGACCTAAACTCTGAACCCTGAACACTAAACCCTAAATCCTGAACCCTAGATGGTCTCCATTTTCCCTTTTCTTTTCCATTTGATCCTCCCTTAGTTCCAACTTTAACTTCTGAGATGTTCACTTCGTCGCCGGCGGTCTCGGCTCCGACTGCGGTCGCCCCGTGCTCGCATTCCTGCGGAGAAAGCTGTGAGATGTTCATTTGGTGAGAAGGGAGTATAAGGGACAGATGGGTGTTTCCCAAAATTAGGGGTACCATTTTGGGGGTCCCTATAATAAGGATAGTAATATATTAGGGTCTATTAGGGTCCCCTTATTTTGGGAAACTACCATATAGGGGCTGTATGCGGATTACATGAAGATTATATGGCGAAATGCAGGAAGTTGCCCCCAATCATGGAGAATCACTGGGAAATGATATGGATACTGTGACGTTCGGAGGTACCCTAAATACTGGCCGTATGATAGTAGCAACCAAAAAGGGAAAGTTTGTAGAGATGTAATGGGTATCATGTGGCGACTGAGAGATCGGAGTGGTACATGGGGTTTCGGATAGTACTGTTTTGGGTATTATGCGGCTGCGTTAGGCTGACAAACACCTGAAATCTGATATCTATGCGGACGCCCCAGCGCGGCTCCTGTAAGGAAATCGCGACTGGTCCTTGGATAAGCCAGCTCTGTCAAAGCACAAAGTCTTTTACACCCAAACTTACTGCCCTGCCTGAGCAGATAATTTTCAGCATTGGGGAGCCACAACATGATTCTCATACCCCCGGGCTCTAATTTTTCAATGGAGGAGGACCTCACTGATTAGAACATCTTCGTGTAGACGGACAATAACGTTTCAAGGGCAAGCCCTTTGGAGGTTCAATTTGTTTGGCTGTGCGCGGCCTGTTGCCTACAACCTCAACCCCAAACCCCCTACACCCTAAACCCCGAACGCCTATGTAAACCGTAGATTATTGGAACCCAGACGCTGAAGCCCCACACCCAACATTCTAAACCCGGAAACCTTATATATCCCCATATAACAACCCTATATAGCCCAAAACGCGATAAACCCCCTACAAAACTGTTTGTAAACCCCAAAAACCATATGTAACCACCAAAAACCCTAAATAACCCCTATAAACCCTTTTTGTAGATCCCTGAGCTGCCAGGAGGCATCTCCATAACACCATCCCGTGGCTTCATGGGATCGGGCGGCGGCCTGGTAGTCATTCAGGGTTCGGGGTTCAGGGTTTAAGGGTTTAGGGTTTAGGGTTTAAGGGTTTAAGGGTTTAGGGGTTTGGATTTGGAGATTAGAAATCTGATGCGGTACAATTTAATGCAATACGAAATAACGTTTTGTATAATATAATGTAATACAATTCGGTATAATATAGCATGATATAGCATAATAGAATACATAACAATTTCATATGTGCTTCGTGGCTTAGGGCTTCGGGTATAGGTCGTGGGCTTTATGGCTTAGGGTTTGGGATTCAAGGTGTACAGCGGATTTCTAGCCCGGACAGCTGTCTATGGTCTGGAGTCTTAGGTTTCAGATTCAGCCTAGATTTGAGGGTTTAGCTTTTGAAATACTTTCACGGCCTGTGAGATCTTTCAAAACAACGGCAAGCCCATGTAGCTGCAAGGGAAGTATAAACATTACCATATTCCGGGAATCGGAACCCTAAATCCTACACCGCAAACGCTACAGCCTAAACCCTAAACCGCGGTTCAAAGCACCCCCAACATGATACATCTGGCATCTCTCCAGTCCTCGTCATAGTCATCCCTTCATAAAAGTTTAGAGCCTAGGCTTTGAATTATACACACACACACCGAACAGTTGATATGCGTCTCAATATATATGAAGCTTCTCACAAAGAACATCAGATTTTCAGGGAGAACAAATGTGACACTAAGGGAATTCTGAAGGATATGGACAAGGAGCGCATATAGTGACTGGCTTGCAGAACTGGGTTCTGCCTCAAACTGGGGCTTTCGTTCACGAGGAGCCCAACAAAATTTGCACAGCCCCAACTCTGCATCTCAATCGCCCAGCCCTCAGCGCCGACTCAAAAACTCCAAGCCCTGATACATCCCTCAACACGTAGAGCCTGAACCCTAAACCCTGAATCCCTCAACACTGAAAGCCTAGATCCTCAAACCCTCAACCCTAAATCCCTCGGCCTAAAACGCAACATCAATTGCTTGGTAGGGAGCGCGGGGGATAGAAGAAATCTTGCACAACCCTATACTTCCTCAAAAACAGGGATAGCAGCGGCTTAGGTATCTTAATCCGCCGAGGCCCCTGGCCTCTGGCGGTTGGGGGAGCAATACTCTACCCTGCCCCCCCTTCCCAGCACCCAAACCCGTCCCTCCCCGCCCCCCCCCCCTCCGACCCCCCATCCAGGTACTGTGCGGGCGAACTTGCCTGATGCCTAAAGCGCACCTCTCAGCCGCTTTCAACTGACTGCATTTCCATACAAATGTCTAAGGAGATTTTATAAGGCCAGTCAGGTCTGTTAGAAGGTCATACAGGGTTCTGTAAGGAGTTTCATAAGGAGATTATGTGCCAAGATTATGTAGGGTTACTATATGCGGTGATCTGAGAATATGATGGCGCTGCGAAGGGATAAGTTTATTTGAGGCTGTCTTGTTTCAGGCTGCTATCCAGGCGAGCCAACCGAGGTGGCGCGAGTTAGCGTTAATATTAGTTCGAAACATACGATTGTTGTAGGGAATCAAGTACTGGGTGATGGGAAAAATCATCAGGGAGTACTGTAGGGATACATGCCTTCATTCCCCTCAGACCACGACGACTCCCGTCCCCCCCTGAAAAATCCTCCACCCGCGCGAGAATAACTTCTGCCAAAAACAGCACCATTGTGTAAGAGAAGGAATGGTTTAGAATTAGGAGCGAGGTTAATTTGAGCCAGTCTAAACTCCTGGTATCCCCCTTAATATCCCCTATAGTAGTCCCCTATTTAAATCCCCTACAGAACCCCCTTTTAAGGAGTTTAGACTGTAGCTCATTTGAGGACGGGAGTTGGGGGATGGGGCTTGAAGGGTTCCTACAATGTATAATGGGGTGTAAACAGCTAGAACCCCAATTCCGGGAAACTCTGACTGAGAAAACTTGAATGTTGTTGGGGTGCTATTGAAGACCATCATGTTCCATCTATGTAGGCTTCAGGTATAATGTAGAAACAGGCAACATGCTGTTGTTGCGTACGTGTCGTACTTATTTTACCTCAAGACCCTACAAACCCACTTCAGAGCCCATAGCCACAGCCTTTTCATTCTGAAGCCCTTCCATAGACCCTAAGCTATAACTCTGAACCCTACAGTCTAAACTCCTAGTTTCCCCCTTTAGTAACTCCTGTAATGGTCTCCTATATAATCCGTATATAACCCCCTTTTAAAGAATTTAAACTACAGCTCATGTAAACCCTAAACCGTAAACTATGGCGCCTCGGCCGGTCCGGCTTCCAATCGCCCTGTAAGATCTGGCCATCCAGCACGATCTCGCCCTTCCTGCTCTGCTGTTTCACGCGGTACATAGGTTTCTGAAAAATAGAAGTGTCCCCCCCAGGCACCATACCTCTAAAATGGCGTAGCTGTCATAATGACATTGTGAGCCACGAGTAGAGATCTGTCACGTAACCCCGGCGACACGGACACAAACTGGACACAGAACTTCTCATGAAAGTTGGCATTGCTTCAGCCTGTACTGAAATTCCGCGTTCTGCATACTTCCCACTCCACTGCATGGACTCTGTGGAAAAGTTGGTGTGCACTGCGAGCAAAAGCCAGAACAAGCTTTTCTAATGGCGTAAGGCTGATGGAGCCCGAACATCCTGAGTTCTACCATAGGTTGGGCCCCCACCCACTAATGGTGAACACCAGGGATATTGGTAATCATATTAAAGTCCTTATAGCCTTGAAATACCACTCTTACTGGGTGGGGAACCTTCATCCTACCTCACCACTCTGAACCCCAAAACCCTAAACCCCAGCCCCAGATCCTACCTCACTTTCAGGTCCTGAGCGCTTCGTGGGCAGCCTGTGCCACTTCGCCGGTGGCATATCGTACTACTGGCTTGTCGACGCCGCGCTGCCCGATGTGGCAGCCAATGACCTGGCGCCAAGAAGGGATTTAGGGTTCAGGGTTTCAGGTTTAGGGTTTAAGGTTTCGGGTTTAAGGTTTAGGGTATAAGATTTAGGGTTTAGGTTTTAAGGTTTAGGGTGGGTTAAGGGTTTCTGGTTTAGGGATACAGGCTAAGAATAATAATAAGGCTAACAATAGTATTAAGAAAATAGCAATACTAATGGCAACAATAGCAATGACCGTAAAAGAATATGAAGAATAACCGTAATAGTAATACTGACAAGAATAACATTAACCTTCAAACATACGAACAGTAGTTATAGAAGGAATACTAGGAATGTCAATTGTCATACCTCTCATTCTCATGGCACCCCTGAACCCATATGCCGTGAAACGAACTCATCGGGATAGCTGTCGGGGCTTGAGCTTGACCCTGCCGTCATTGTTACAGTCCCCCGGAAGTAGATAGAATATTGGGTATATGAGATTATTGCATGGTTTTGGGGAATTCCATGTTCCACCTTACTTAAGGGGGAGTACACAGCAGAAACAAGAAACAAGCCAGTTGATGACGATAACGTTCGGTTGACTTGCTTCGATTCGAGGCTCAAGGGAATTGGTAACTAGTGTAGAATCAAGTGGAAACGAAAATGGATACTGAAATGGACGCTATATAGGTTTTTGGTTCCTGTTAACAGTTGCAGTAGGCACCCGTGCGTCTGCTTCTGGCATGACAATACAGCAGCCAGCACCTCAAATCTTAAGCTGTATGCCCCAAGGCTCTAAACACTTTGCCCTGAACTCTTAGCCTTCAATCCTGAACCCCAATCTCTAAACCCTAAACCATGAACCATAAACCCCAAAGGCTAGACCCCAAACCCTTAACCCTCAACCCTAAACTCTCGACCCTCCGCCCCTTAATTCCTCAGCTCTCAGCCCTGGCCTCTCCGTATCTCTCCATGGCCTTCTTCAGGCTCAGCCTGCCAACAAGAAGTCCAAGGGTTTGGGTTTAGGGTTTAGAATTTAGGAAAAGAAGGAAGGGAATAGGAAAATGGACAGCACTGCATGATTTGGACTACAGAAAAGCTACTGTAGGCAGCCGTTCCTCAAATCCTTACGGACAAATAGTAAGAAAACGCATACGCGGATTATATGGTCATAGTCTAAACTCCTAGTTGATTGATTGATTGATTGATTGATTAAAGCCTGTGAGCAGTCGTGCTCTGCCTGATTAGGCAAGGCCAGATCAGCAGACTACCGCCCTGCTGGCAAGCAGCCCATGGCTTTACACGCAAAACATGTTTGCACATGCCCTGAAAAGCAAATGACAAACAGGGCAAAGAACTAGCGGAGTGTCATAGCTCCAGTCTCATGCGCAAGTCCAACATATGGCATCTGACAAAATCAGCTCGGAGATTGCGCCACACAGTACGGCTGGCTGCAAGCTTTGACGCTGCGTGGTCGATCGAGGAAGTTGTCTCCACCACTGCGACATTTCCGTATCAGCTCGCCGAGGGTGGAACCTTCTAATGACCCCGAAACCTTAAACTCACACACTAAATCCTAAACCTAAACCCTAAACTCTAAACCCAAAAACCATAAACCCTACCGTAAACCCTAAAGCCCTAAAGCCCAGGAACCCTAAACCGATTCGCCTGGAATACAATGCAGTGTCTTTTTCATCTGCACTTTTCCTTGTTTGCCCAGGCTGTGATAGAGACCCCAAACTCCAATCCGTAA
>CAJNIZ010022001.1:62038-74211 GCA_905231905.1 Symbiodinium pilosum
ATGGAACAGAAAATGGAAACTGCTGTATATTCGGGGTTTCTATAGGGACTCTTGAAGGGATTCATTCCTCCTTCCCGTACTCACCAACCAGTAAGACAAAAATCGTGACTTGCTGTCAGGCACGCAGACCGCCGTTGATGAATAGCTGGTAGTTTCCCCAAATGGGGTGGGGCAATCTAGACCCAACACTAGCCCTTATTCTGGGGATCCCCAAAAGGTACACCTAATTTTGGGAAACCTACAGCTACTCGTGCCCTAAACCCTAAATCCTCAACCCTAAAAACCCTAAATCCTAAACCCTGGACCCTGGGTCCTAAATCCTAAACTTTATAGGACAAGTATGATCTAAAGGGATAACGTTGACTGTTGTTGGGAAACTCTGACTTGAAGGCTCGAACTTCAGAAAATCTCGTTCCTCAACCATTGCCTCCCCTGGGTACCCAACTTCAGATCACACCCAGAGTTCAGGGTTGAAGGTTTAGGATCACACCTCCAAGGTATCCATTGCTCAAAGAACTACACCATGCTGCACAACCATCACTTGCATCCACAGGAGAATACAGAAAATAGAAGCCGGAATAAATACCAACCTCATCTTCAGGTCTATTTGAGGTACCGTATACTGTAGGTGGACCTCCACCCTGTAATGGCGACTATAAGGGATGATGATAAAGTGGGGTCCTCTTATATTCCGATTATACCGCTGTTGCAGGGGGGGTCCTCCTAACCATACTAAGCACACTATACTTGTACAGACCATGATATTGGCCTCATCTGGGACCATAATGTCGTCCTCACTTGAGCGTTGCAGCTTTCCACAGGGCTTTTTACTTGCGCTCTGATTAGCGCTTTGGGCATTGCGGCCTCTTCATCTTCACAGTAGAACCTGCAGTTCTCAGTTCTCACTACATTCAGCCGCCCAGATGCATTCCTAACTCATTTCTTCGACAAGCCGAAGAGGCTGTAGTACCTGAGCTTTTGGTTAGATTGGGGTAATACTGGGATAATGGAAAATAAAATGGAAACTACAGGGCTTATAGGGATTATATAGGGTTTATATAGGGATTGTGTGCAGGCAAATGCTGTGCAGAACAAGGTGACAACAGCTTCCTTGCGTGCTAGCTTGCATGGGATTCCGCAGAATGAAGAGCCCTTGGGGCCCTAGGAATGTATCGGGATGATAAATGATAGGGGGATGATGGTGGTGCTGTTCAGGATTATATAGGGAGTCGAAGGGTGTAATGGGGGGGGTCTTTGCTAAGGATTACTTGGTAGTTTCCTGAAATTGGGGACCCCAATATAGAAGCCAAACCAGTATAATCCTTGTTATAGGGAGCCCCACAGTAGTACCCCTAATATTGGAAAACCTTCCCCATGGGGTCCCTAAACCCTCAACCCTTATCCCTAAACCCTATGGGAGTCCCCCAAATAGCACCCCATATATATATATATATACATGTATATATATATGTATATATATATATGTATGTATCCCTTTATAGTCCCTAAGATCCTCATTTTGAGAAATACTCACATCGGCAGAAAGCTCAGACCATTGCGGAACGCCGGACGGCGTTGTGAACGCCATCAAGACGCGGCCTGATCTTGTGTAAAACAAGCCAGAGGACTTTTGCGGCCTGCTCTTTTAGGGCTTGGGTATTCGGGATGTTCTCCAATAATGGAGAGTCAAATGGAAAGAACATGGAAAATGGAATGGAAGCTACTATCTTATTTGGGGATTAGGATTTGGGGCTAAGGGTTTAGAAGCCACTGTTGATACCAAAATCCTGCATGACCTTCGTATACCAGACACCATAAGTCCCAGGTATGAATTCGTTATGGTCATGCAGGATGTGTAGTAACAACCGTATTACAATCAGGACAACATAGTGCACGTGTCACAACAGTACAATACGGTACAGTACAGTATATAGCATTTGTCTGATTATGTAACTCAACGCGGCGATAGCTGCAATGCTGCGCGGCAAAACAATCTGAAGTCTATCATAACGTTCATTCCGTACCAGTATTGATTGTGACGTTTTCATGCTACGTTGTGGAGACTGCATGCTCAGGGAAACATTGAGCACAACTCAGTTTCCATTTCATTGCCCATTTCATACTCCGTTTTAAAATTATCCAAGAAAACTTTATATGCTCCCACTATAACCCAATGTAATCCCGTACGTAGTCCCCATGACCCGTGACTTTTATCATATGTATACATGTATCATCATCGAGTGCGGCTTCAAGTGGGACTCTGCCAACAGAAGCGCGCCTTCTCCCAGAGTGGTGCCAGCAACACTGGACGCTTTCTGAGATAGCCATGGAAAGTCCTGCCAGCTTAGGGTTTAGGGTTTAGGGCTGGCAACGATGCAATGATAAACGTACTTAGAAGAAGCCAGCAATGAAGGAACAGTGATGGTGGTGGTTGAACTAGTAGTAATAGTAATACCAGAAGCGGCAGTGACAGCCGCAGTACTAGCACGTAGTTACCAGTCTTGGTCATGAGTACTAGCCATTTTGACCGGTAATGTCTAGACTGCTGCAACCGTTACTAATACTTGGTGAGAGAAGGGACAGCAGCAGCAGCAGCAGCAGCAGTAGCACCAGTAGCAGCTAGCAATAGTCATGAGGGTAATCGGGATGAAAACCATGGGAAGAGACCCAACAAAGGCCAGGAACAAAAATGGAGCCTGAACCCTAAACCCTCCACCCTGAACAAATGGTAGATTCCGAAAATTAGGGACCCCTTTTTTTGGACCCTGCATAACGCGGACTACAATGCATTGGGGTCTATACTGGAGCCCCCTACTCATGGAACCCCCCAAACAGTCAACCCTAGACACGAAACCCTGTATAAACCCTAAATCCTGCCCTCTGCACCCTAAACCAATCCCTTCAGCAGCTTCTTTCCTCGCAGTTTTGCAGCTTGTGCTCTGCATCAAGGCCACAGATGTTGACCAGGCTGTTGCCATCATCACCTGGCAGCCGGTTAAGGCTTTATAGTGTTTTATAGGGCTTTACAGGGTTTTATAATGGTTTATTGGGTTATACATGGAAAATAAAATGGAAACTACTATTTAGGGTTTAGGGTTTAGGGTTTGGGGAAAAGTTTTGGGGCTTTGGGCTTCGGTTTCGGGTGGGGTCAGAAAGGGGTAGATATGGTTTGCTTCATATGCGTAGTGCTTCGTGGTGGCAGAATCAAGTGAGATTATGCTGAAGCTGTAAATACTACAACCAAAAAAGGACATGACGTTCCTCCTAGTAACCCCATCTAAACAAAGTGGATTTAAAGTTTCTTAAGATCTTACCACTTGGAAGATGCGTAAACCAGTCCAGAAGTGAAACATGTGAGGAGTCTAAGTTAGACCAGCGGCAGTGTGAAACTGTAGAGGTTCGAGCCTTACACAGTCTGGGGTTAGGGCTCCATCATTACTCCGAAAAGTTTCTACACACCTCACCAGGCTTGCTTTCTACGCACAACCAAAACATGCGGCAAGAGAAAGGGCTAGCGCCGTCACTTTAAGAGAATATCTTACATAGGCACTACATAAGGATTATATTCCCTTATTCTCTACTAACCCCCAGTAAGTAATTTAGCTACTAGTTTCAAGGTGCTCGCACTTCTTATTGTCACTAGTACCGTTTCTGTCACGAACATATTGTTCCCTGTGTTGTTAACAGCAATGGCTAATGACATTCTTCTCCCTCTTCCCCCAAGATTCATGTCCCCTGCTACCCCCTCCTGGACTACTCTACCTGAGCTTTGCACTTGACTGGCATTGATTAGTTGTAAGTATCCTTCAAAAACCCTAATTGAGAGGGAGCCTGGATGAGTAGGGGAACTCACCCTACACCAAAAACACGAAACCCTAAACCCTAAACCCGATGCACGCAGCGAGCATGGCCTTGGAAGTAAGTCATGGCATAGGGGTCTGACCTTCGAAGTGCGCAATCTTCACCCTGCTGCTGGACCAAATCTTACACTAGAAGCTCCTTTAAGCGCGTCACAAGAAGCTCAGAATTTGTATCTGATGAAGCTGCAAATAGGCCTACAAGTTCAATTCATGCCAAGTTCTTCTGTCAGAAAGATCTAGGTCCTTGACGTGGAGTATGGCATCGACAGCATGGAGACGTAAGGCCTCAGGCTCTGATTACAGCGCATGGTCTGGAGTTCAATTTAGGACCAATTATAGGAGGGGAGTTTCCACTGGGTGGAGTTTTACATAAGGGATACATGGGGCTTATATGAGGCACCTACATGGTAGCTCCCCTGCTGTAATTGCCTTAGATACATGGTTTCGAACAGCCACTCGCCCCGCAGCACTACACAGCCCAGCTTGGCAGAATGTCTAACGTGGTGGTTTCCAGAAATAGGGGGGGACCCCACTATAGAGACAAAAATACAGTGATCGTTATCATTACGCCCCCCCCAATGGTACCCCTAGTTTTGGGAACCTCCCATATCAAGTTCCGCAAGGTGCTACAGATCTTCCCAGAAACCCTAATTCCCAAACCCCAAACAGTGCTGGTCCGGACTGGTGGCGAAAAGCCTTTTGCAAGCGCAACAGGCGCCTGCGCCACCTGCAATGCAGCCAAAAATAATGCCAACCACATTGTCTTTTACTAGCAAGACTGAATACTGGGCAGAAAAGCAGTAGCGGTGATAGTAGCAGTAATGGGAATACATGACTGTACACAATCGTGATAATTAGCCAGAAACGAAATGACAGTGATACCCGTAGTACTACCAATGATACTACGACTCCTTAAGATTGAAGACTCCTTCAACGAGCTAACAAGCGCTCAGTTCGGAATGTGGGTAATGGATTCCTAGAGCAATTAATTCCCCATGTAACCCCTAGAATAGTCTCAAGAACACAATCCCAAACTCCCCACTTCTGGGCCCCAAACCCCGAACTCTAAACCCTAAACCCCCGACCCTAAACCCTAAATTAATAAGAAAGTGACCAGCCTGCATGCGATGTGTCTGTGGATGGAGATCTAGCACGGCAACCTTGAGCTGCGAGTTCCTCAGTGAGGAGGTAGGACCCAGGGTTTAGGGTTTAGGGTCTAGGGCTTAGTGTTCAGGATTTAAGGTCTTGGGTTTGGGGTTTGAGGGATTAGGGTGTAGGGCACTCACAGGGTTCCTCTAAGTCCTTCTGGACCCCTGGTAGATTGTAAATTCAGCTGGTTCTTAGAACTATGGATAACAGAACATGAATGTTCTGTTCATGGAACTTGCAGCTTCGGGTTTAAGGTTTTGGGGTTTAGGATCTAGGGTGTCAGATCCAGGGTCAGTCAGCGCTTCGCAGGCCGCCGTCAGCCATGAAGCAACACAAAGCTACAGTACCACAAGGCGTTCTACACGAATCGTTGCGCCTTGCTTTTCCCAAGCCATAAGATCCACTTAGAGTCTCCCGTAAGTAGATAGAATGTAGCTTTGGGTATATTATAATAAGATCCCCATATACCCCATATTCCATGTACTTAAGGGGGACTATACCCCCAAGCCACTAGAACTACTGCTGAGGGCTTGGGAGCTGCAAGCCTCGGACGGAGGGCTTCATGCCTAAACCGTCCAGTCCGAAGCAGTCCCTTAGTCCTGGGGTGCCCATTGCAGCCCCTTACCTTATATACCTAGCATACCCCTTTTGAACCAGAATCTCTAGATATGCTGAGGGCCACTGCTGGGAGCCCATACTTCCAATCTTCAATTTCGCAACCCGTGCTATTCGGATGCTCTCGAACATTCCTTGAGCTATGACCATTACTACTACGATGCTGCACCACCCAATGTGTCCCAACATTGGGAACTACAGTTGATTTGGGGATCTTAGGTGCTGCAAGATGGCCGCCATGGGTGGCGCTATCTCGCCCTCGAAGCCTTGGTCTAAATTCGGGTGGACCGCACCTGTCGCTGCTATGATTGTTCTGGCGGCTGTCTGTCTTATCATGGGCGATAACATGATTGCCATTACTTCTGGGGCCGGTGGCATCTAACTTATTGCCGACCTACTTTGATTCTTACCGCCGGCAAAAACCCTAAACTAACCTCAAATGGGCACTTTTCTGAATCATCCCCAAGTACCAAGTTATCCTCAAGGGCAACCCCTGTACTCCTCTAATGATCGCTCCATATTTGTGGTTCTAGCCATAACCACAGCCCCTGCAAGCCCCAAGAATCCTGAACCCCACGCCCTGAACCCTAAACGCTGTACCCTAAATCTTGAGACCCAAACCCTCGAACCTTGTTGAACCCGAAGCCCTCGAACCTTGAACCCCAAGTCCCAAACCCTGAACCCTAGATTCTTAACCCTGAACCCTAAACCCTTAGCCCTATCTCAAACCCTAAAGCCTGAACCCTAAACCCTATGCACCATGAACCCTAAACCCTGAACCCTCCTCACTCTCACTGGGCTCCTGACTTGCCATCCTGGTAGGCGTAGGCCAAGGTGTTGGGCGCCACCAGGGAAATGCCCCGGGCCCAGATTTGACCCTCCTTCGGCTCAAGGTTCACCTGATTAGGGTTTAGGGTAGGGATTAGGGTTTAGGGTTTAGGGATTAGGGTTTAGGGTGTAGGGTTTAGGGTGTAGGGTTTAGGGTTAGGGCTTAGGGTTTCTTTTTTGAAGCCAGCAGACTTTTACGTCTGCCGTGGGCACTGGTTTAGGTTGGGTTTAGGGCTTAGGGCTTGGAGGGTTCAGGGTCTAGGGGTTTGAAAAGTTTGGGGTTCAGGGCGTAGGGTTTCAGGCCTAAAGTTAGGGCGCAGGGATCAAAAGGGTTCGCGTTCAGTGATTTAGGGTTTGAGGCGCTCAGCGTTCATGTTAAGGATCCCGGGATTGAGGGCTTAGGGTTGTGGAGTTTTGGTAGGCATTTCGGACTTTGCTTCAGGTAGACTCCTGGAGCATTCCTTCTTTGAGTGCTCAATGGAGATGCTACCAAGAAGAACCTACCTGTCAAAATAAGGGTTACAGGCACAAACAAGCGCACAGAAATCAGTATACTCCTTAGCAGAGCTCTCTGCAAACCGCATTAAGCCTATGAAAGCCGTTGACTCACCCTGTTCCCTTGTTTCTTGTGAGCCCTATCCCCTACTTCCCCCATTCCTGAACCCTAAACCCTCAATGCCTGAACCCCAAGCCCTGAATCCTGAAACCCTAAAGCCCAAACCCTATTCCTTCACTGAATCCCTAAACCCTAAGTCCCCAGACCCCAAATAGCCAACACCCCTCAGACCCCAAGGAGCCCACCGGGTTTGGATCAAACACAAGGTCTTCGCCAACAAGCTCACCGTACATAGCCATGGCCTGGCATCTCCAATTTTTTTTGGGCTTGGGGTTTCGGGGTTTAGGGTGTAGGGTTGAGGGTTTGGGGGGTTAAGATTTTAGTGGTGCAAGGTGTAGGGTTTCAGTGCCTAAAAAGTTGGAAACATCAGAATCCGAGAGCGCTATAGGGGATTCCAGCAATGACTGTCCCTGATCTAATTTTTTGGAGCTTACTGTAAGGTCAAGAGGTTCGGGATCTAGATCTTAGTTGTATGGGGTTTGGTGCTCAGCGATGTCAGATTAAAGATTGAGGCTCTGGAGTTTAAGGTTCAGGCATTGAAGGCTTAGGGTGCTGGCATTCAGGATTTAGGGCTGGGGCAATGCAAAGTGTTGCTGATGCTGCTCCAGGGTCAGCTTCAAAGATGTCATAGCCGACGCTGCTCTTACCGCTTCCCATCACGCTTCGCTAGATCCATAGTTTACCAATGCGAGCTCCGTCTATGATCAACATCATTACCTGCCTGCTTTTCTTCATTCCACACAGCCATCAATACAAGCTATCACATGTATGCCGGTTCTAACATTCCACCGTTAGCCATTCTTTCTCGAATGAATACAACCTAAACCCTAACCTTGCCGCTCTCGTAATTTCGCCTCTCATAACTACACCCTGAACCATGACTTGTGTTTGCGACTTCTGCCAGATCCTAAACCCTAAACCAACAAAATACTATGAGCCCACGCAGAACGACTCGAAATCTAACCGCCGCAAACACACACCGCAAGGGCGCAAGGTTTTGAAACCCTAAACTGGGTCGCTCTTAAGGAACTTAAGTTAAGTTGCTATAATAAGGAAACCCCATTAGGTAAATTTACTATATGCCCACATTGTGGCAACTTAAGCCCCAAACTTTAAACCCCAAACCCTAAATCCTAAACCCTAAACCCTATACCCAAAGCCTCCTGCTTCACCGGCTGCGGATTCATTTCGTCCACTGCCGGGGAGGCCCTGGCTGCCTAGGGGCACGGTTTAAGGTTTAGGGTTTAGCAGTATTTAGGAACCAGGGTTTAGGGTTCAGGGTTTAGGGTTGAGGGTTCAGGGTTAGGGAGAAAACCTTAAAGCTACAGGGTATCGTAAATGTACCCAAAACCTTCGTCCAATCGTTTTAGGAGCCCGCAGGAAACAGCCGAGGCGGATGCTAAGACAAAGCCGTTTTGGCTGACTTTTGTGGCCTCACACACAAGTGTCACACCGTGCATCAAGGCTAGGTAGATGCGAAATGAAGTACAATAGTAATAACAATAGTCAGAATAGCAATAAAAACAAAAAAATGATAATGATAATAACAGTAATAATAGCGTAAGTATGATTATGAATGCCTGTAAGGTTTTTCCCCTAGCTGGCATTAAGCAAAAGGAAGTTCGCCAAGGTGGGCCATCACCTGTTTGAATTGTTTGTAAGACATTCCCCTGACTAGGGTACACTTGTTTACAGTTTCCTAAACCCTAAGCATTGCCAGGTCCTCCTGCCTCCAATCGAGTAACTGCGCTGTCAGTAAATCGGAAATTGCCTGCAAGATATGGTAGGCCAGGCAGGTGGCATCGAGCCCATGTTGGAACATGCCACAGGGTTGTTGTATCTTTGGATGGGTTTAGCTTGTTGAATGCACGAAAAGTGTTGACGACGAATATGTAGGGAATTTCATGCTGGTTGCGGTCGATCAGTCGGTCAGCATGATCCCGCGTCACAGACCACATTCTACCGCTGGAACGCTACTACTGTTCTCACATTGTCGATGTATCGAAACGACATGGGGATTCCGAAAATCAAAGGTCGTTTTCGGGGCCCCTATGATTACTAAGGGTTATAGTGCGTTAGGGTTTGTATTGGTTCTTCTTGTTTTCGGAAACCCCAGATTGCTGCTATGGCTACTGGGCCGGAGCATCATGACACTGCCAGGAACAAGAGGCATGGCCCGGCCTAGCACGGAGATGTTGCCTGCATTTGGGTGTTTCCCAGAATTAGGGGTACCTTATTTAGGGTCCCCATAATAAGGATTATAGTACATTGGGGTCTATATGGGGTCCCCTTATTTTGGGAAACTACCATTTCTGGCTGGCAGGACAGAATACTCGAAAAGGAACCTCAATAATCGCAAGAATGATAGTTGTACTAACAATGGTCGCACAAATGCTTTTAACTATGCCGGTGTAGACCCCGAACAGCGCAAGACCGCAAGACCACGCAAGTGAGAAAAAACACGAAGGCTAGTCCAAAATGCACCCGCAGAGCATTGCAAGAGCCTGAACAGCATTCCGAGACCCTCAAGAGCATTGCAATCTAAGGAGGCTCCAGGTGAGAGTGCACTTGCGAGCCAAAAAACGATGTCGACATGAAATGCAAGAACATTCTACGCGAGAGCACAATTTGGAGCCAAAATGCGAAGATGCTCTAAGCAAGAGCGCAAATTCGAGCAATGGAGGCAGCAAAAGCGAGAACAGTTCTGCCAGCACGCGCCAGGAATGGTAGCGGGGTCGATCGCTAGCCTCATTTGCGAGGATGCTTTACGCGGGAACAATACCGTCTTCACTGACGCTCCACACGACAGCGCGTGATTTCGAACTAATTTCGAGGAAGCTACATGTAAGAGGCGTGCGGGCTGCTAAGCGCGTTATCGTACACCTTGGTGACTCTAGCTTCTGGTAGCGAAGGCAGGGCAGTAGCAACAACGGCAGCAGCAAGAGCAGCTAGAGCAGGAGCAGCTATACTAGCAGTAGTATCAGGAGTAGCAGTAGCAGTAGCAGTAGCAGTAGCAGTAGCAGCAGCAGAAACAGCAGAAGTAGCGGCAGCAGCAGAAGCAGCAGCAGCAGGAGGAGCAGGAGCAGGAGCAAAAGGTCAACCAGCAGCAGCAGCCGTCGTCGTCGTAGTCGCAGCAGCAGCGGCGGCAGGCAGGCAGGCAGGCAGGCAGGCAGACAGGCAGGCAGGCAGGCAGGCATGCAGGTAGGTAGGTGGCAGGTAGGTACGTATGTATGCATGTAAATATGTATGCATGTAAATATGTATGTATGTATGTATGTATGTATGTATGTACGTTGTCGCTATCATGCCGTAGTGGCCCCGAAGCAGGAAGAAGCCAAACAAAACCACTATAACAGAAACATTCGAATCCCAGCCTTGAAAACTGGCAGTAAGAGGGGCACATGGAAGCTTACAATTTGTCTAACAATTGTCATGCTGAGCTTAGCGTTGGATCGAAACTGACTGGCTGAGTCATGACGCTGACCTAGTACAATTTTGGGGACTACTTTCCTGTATGAACCACCATTTGGGGTAAGGTCGGGTGAGGTCGTGATAGCTTGCCCGGCTGAATCCACCTGATGCTCCAACATCCGCAAGGAGGGAATTGCCGAAGGACTCTGCGCGGGAAGCATCGCCCGCGCGAACCTGGAAACATCCCCATTTGGATATGCAACGAAATACTTGTCGTCATATGGCGGATATAAGAGTATATATATATATGTATGTTACTGGAATATACAATCCAGCATAAACAAAAGATAGAATGGGGTTCGCAGGAGCGTTGTTGAAGGTTCTGGGTGGGGACCTTGCAAAACGGTAGAGCAACATCCTGTTGAACCACCTAGATGACAATTTAGGGTCTTTCACAGAGTCTGATAAAACACCTTGCCTGATGCTCAAGTATTCTGCGAACCCTTTCCGTAATCCCGTCGAAACTAAGATAACCTGAATGCCGTCCTAAACCCTTGAAACCCAGACAACCTAATGACTCCAAGTATTCTCCGTATCCCTTCGCTAACCCTTAGAAAACTAACTGATATGCTCCAATTAACATCTGAATCCTTTCCCTGACCCCTGGAAATCATAATAATATACTCCAAGCTTTATCGGAACCCCGTCCTTAACCCTAAAAACTTACCCAAGCTACTCCAAGTGGTATCGGAATCCCTTCCCCAGCCCCTCGGAATTCCTTGGAATCCCTTGGAAACCAGAAAAATATACTCCAAGTATTTTTGAATTTCTCCCCCGGCCCTTGCTTTGGAAGCCGATGTAGTCTACTAAGTATTACGCAAATTCATAGCGTTACTTTGTTTAACTAAGCAAGCTGCTCTAAGTCATCTGAATCCCTTACCTTGTAGTCTCTTTTTCATATGAATTGTTAAGGCTGAATGAAGGGTAAGTCGTTTAGGTCATGGTCTGTACATACGGTATGTATACACCCCGCCCCCTCTCCACTGTTGTTAGCTATATCTTAAAATAGCTACATTCCTAACGTCGCTGGTCACTATGTATAAGAATGGCCCTTCCGTGTGCTAACAAAGCAAAAAGCTTTAACAGCAATTATATACAAGAAGTCATTTTCTGAATAAACAGCCATACAGATGAACACTTCCGTGAAATCTTGGATCCCAGATAACAAAATTATTCGAAGATTCTGGGGGAGGCTTTTTTGGAATCTTGGAGTCCAGATCCTGAAATACTAAAGATACTGGGGAACTCTACTCTGTCTTGGAATCTTGGATTCCAGATCCCGAAGTACGAAAGATATCTGAAAATGTATACATTAGAATCCAGGATTCTAAGATTCTGGAAGAAAAAGCATAGAATTTGGATTTCAAATTAGCATTCTCAATATCTTTTAATATTGTATACTCTGTCCTCCAGAATCATATAATCTCATATAAGAGCTATAAATCTACAGCGAAATGCTGAAATCACAGATGTTCTTCTACATATACAACGACAGTTGTGTATAAACCATACAATACGGAAATTCTTTAATTCAATATTTCGCAACCCCTTCTACCACTGAAGTATCCAAAAGGTAGGTATATAGGGGGGGCGGGGGGGGAGGGGGTACCGTGTATGTACATATATATATATAT
>CAJNIZ010022001.1:74289-103457 GCA_905231905.1 Symbiodinium pilosum
ATATATATATACATTTATATATACATATATATATATACCTATATATATATATATATACATCCATATATATCTATACATCTAGATATATACATATATAGATATATAAAAATGTACATATATATAAATATGTGTATATATATATATACAGTTTGGAGGTCTGCACTCAGCCTTGTCGGAATAGAGCACAACGAACTGATTCTTGTCGAACCCTTGGATAGACATCTTGTGGGCCTGGCACGGAGAAGGCACTGAAAGGCTTAGGGTTTAAGATTCGGGTTTATGAGGTTCCTGCCAACAGTATGTGCGTGCATATGGGAATAGATTAGGGGTACCTTTTTGGGGGGTCCCCACCCATAATAAGGACTATAGTATCATGGGGTCTATACTAGGGTTCCTGATTTTAGGAAATGGCCATGTACACAAGTACATAAATATAGTCCAGTTAATCATGGTTTCCAGGTTCCACACTAAAAGGCACCGCGGAACAATAGGGAGGAAGCTACAACTAGGATGGTTCTGGCTACTACTCTCACGCTAGCTATGAATATGACATGAGGATTATGCGGAGATTACTGCAGTCCACTTTGGGATTTTGAAGTAGCTATTTTGAGGGGAACACCCAAAATGAGCGGCATCTAACACACCCTAAGATTTCATTCCTGAGCCCTAGGCCTTAAGGCCTAAACCCTAAGCACCAAATCCTGAACCCTCAGCCCTGGACCCAAAACACTGAATCCTAAAACTAAAGCCCTTGGCCCTGAACATCAAATCCTACATCAAAAAGTCCTGAGCTCAAAACCCCAAACGGTAAACCCTTAGCCTGTAAACCCTAAAGCCTTAAACCCTAAACCCCCAAGCCTGATCATTGCAGAAGTCGAGGGTCGGCCCCCAGGTTAGGGCCTCGGCCGCTTACACTTTTGGTTTAGGGCTTAGGGTTTAGGATTCAGGGTTCAGGCTTTGGGTGTAAGGCTTAGGGTTTAAGGCTTAGGGCCTAGGGTTTAAGGTTCAGGGTTAGGGTTCAGGGTTGAAGGTTCAGGGCTTAGGGTTTAGGGTCCGGGTGGGGTTGTATGGGGGGTACATGAGGATTGTAAGGGCTAGTTGAAGAATATGTAGCAGTCACATAGGGATTTCACATGATAATTTTGGGGGGTCGTTGAACCAAGTAAGGTTATATTCTTCCTATAAACTATCTTGTTGACCATACCGTCAACTAACATACTACATACCCAGATGAGCGTCCTGCTTGCACGTGCAGATGCTGGCATGTTCCGGAACCCTGCTCTCCCTTGCAAACCACTTCTGACATGCCGCTTCAGGCTCTTCCTTATGCGCGTCGCTCCATGATGTTATTTGCAACTTCTTTTGCCCTCGCTGGACCACTGGTATTGGTGAAACGCTGTGCTGAACCTCACGGATACTTGAGGTGCTTCCAAAAAAGTGCGGGCTTTGCGTTCAGGGTTTAGGCTCCGTTTCTAAGGTTCTTGTATGAAGGAAAGATATCCTGATTTTCGGTGATAATAAACTAGCCTCTTTCTTTAGATATGCTCCGTTCGGCCCTCCATTTTCGGAAGCTACCACGTCAGCTGTTATCAAACATCCTACTAGGCCGTGACAAACACCACAGATACCATAGGAGCATAAATAACTGCTATATCGTTTCAAGTCCATTGGAGGTACTCCATACCATAGTTATACCAGGAGTCTAGGACCATGATATACGTATATATCTAGCCCCTACATTGGTCCTTGTCACCTTCTACAGCCACAGGGATCGCAAAGGAATAATGTTGGTGATTCTTCAAGATTCTACTTTCGAAACCCTAAACCCTGACCCCTAAACCGCGTCTAATTTAGCCCATGGAGGCTTCGCTGTGAGTTTAGGTAACCCTGCGGCCACCGCCCAGGGCTTCAAAGGCTTAGGGTTGAGGGTCTAGCGTTTAGGGCGAGGGGTCCCGGGTTGAGGGTTTGTTTTTTTTGGCTTCATTGAGAAGGAAATGAAATGGAAAGGAGGGCATGTATAGGGATTATAAAACAATTTCTAGAAATAATGAGCGGATTTAGGATATTTCTTCCCCAGAATACAACGGAAAATGAAATGGACATCGGGATGATAACAGGGAGGCTATACAAGAAAGAAGAGGGTTGAAAGAAGATGAGATTACCTCACTCCCATGCTAAGCAACCCCCCCCACCACCACTGCCCACCCCTTCTATGAAATATTCCTTATAAGAAGTCAAACGCTCTTGTGAACGTATTCAATATTTTGGTGTATCAGGGGTAAGGGACTTGGACAAAACGATTAAACACATCCGCAATACAGGACCATCCGAAGCCAGGGTCGCAAGGACTGCCATAACCGTGCTTTCCTAACCTAATCCCGAATATTCCTCACTAGTTCTGCTCCATGAAAATACAACTTCAGCGTTCTTCCACCTGGTAGTTCCTAAAAATCCTCCTCAGATAACCCAATGTATGATGATACCCCTATGAAGACCTTTAAGAGGCATGCCTAACCTAAAATGCCGAAGTCTAAACCCTAAATCCTACTAAAACCTAAACCCTGGGAACGGACACGTAGCTTTTAGCATCGTTTGCCTTTCATGCCGCCGCGCCCTCGTTTGTGTCCCCAGCCTCCTTTGCTGCGCCTGCCAGCATTTCATGTTTTGCTTTGTCAAGCTTTAGCGTATCAAGCCCTCTTGGATTGGGCTAGGGTTCAGGGTTTAGGATTTAGGGTTTAGGGTTCAGGGCTTAGGGTTTAGGGATTACGGTTCGGGTTCAGGGTTTAAAGTTTAGAGTTCAGGGTTTGGGGTTTCAGGGTTCAGGGTTTGGCGAACTGTCCGGCACTGCCGGAGACGTCTGGCGCTGGGCACTCTAGGGAGTTGGCCACTGCAGGAGATATTCTGAGGCTCACTGCAGGGATACTCTGGTGGCGAGTAATGCCGGGAGAATTTGATGATCCACTGCAGCCCCAACCGACAAATCATAAACCAAGGGCCTAGCCTATTTGGAGGGTCAGGGCGACTTAGTAAGTAGCTTACTTACTGGGATAACTCAGGTTGTTATATGGCTTTTGGGGTATATATGCATAGTTCCTAAGACTTTAAGACCCCTTGACCACGCAAGTATATGTACATGGGACCCTAGAATCTCCCCAACAGGGCCAAGGGCCTGTTAACAGTTGCCCATACCTCAGGGCAAAGCTCCAAGCTGCAAACTGACAGGTTAGGCCCTAGAGCCCCTAAAGCCCTAAATTCCTAGAACCCTAAACTCTAAAACCCTAGAACTTAACCCTAAAATCCTAGACGCTAACGCAAACCGAGTTGCCTCCCCCTGCATTCTAAGATCTTCGGCCGATTTGGGTCCTGAGCTTGGCCCAGGAGGCCTTTTGGAGGTTTAGGAGTTTAGGAGTCTAGCGGTTCAGGGGTTTAGGGGTCCAGGCGTTTAGGGGTTTAGGAATCTAGGAGGCTAGGGGTTTAGGGTTTGGCTTTCAGCCAACTGCAAGGTGAGCTACAACATGGCCTAAGCGGCAGCTACCGGGTACTCAAAGCCAAACACAGTTGGATCTTTGCGGGCACGGGGACCTTCTCAAAAGAGTCCATTTTCTTGAGCGGGGGTCCTGTAGGATGGATCGTATACTCTGTCGCTAGGGCAATTTTCAGAAATCATCATTCAATGAGACAAGGCTTTAAAGGAGGGCGAACTTTCTCTATCCCGTGTGTTTGCCTGGTGGATCCCAGGGTACACTGGTGGTTGCGCCGAGTATTACCCCTATCACTCCCTCCCCGTGCAAAAGCTGTTGCTGATACCACAGCTGCTGCCCCAAACCCTATACCTTAAACCCTAAGCCCTAGACTCTATTGCTGCAGCTGCTTCTACCACCTCAACACTGCTACTGCTTCTTCTTGTAGGGGCAATCTCCTCCTCTTCTCATAACACTCTGTCTGTGCCCATGTGGAACCCTTATTCCTCGCAGATGCTATGAACCTTTTATGGCGAATCGCCTCAAGACTGCTGCGGTTGCAATTTCCTGCCGAGTCGCGGCATTGCCTTCGGAGATGAGGTCATCAAACTGAAGCATCTCCACTTCGAAGGTTTGCTTCTGAACTGCCTGAACCTCAGCATAGGTTTAGAGCTAAGGGTGCAGGTTTGAGGTGTAGAGTTGAGGGTTTAGGTGAGGGTGAGAGTTTGGGGTTCAGAGTTCAGGGCTTAGTCTCTAGCGCCTTCTGTTCGAGATTCGAGCAGACTCGGAAGCCTTCGCTGTGGTGTCAAGCCTTGATGCTTGTTCCAGCAGGGTTCATCCTAGATCCTGAATCTGTGTACTCCAATCTTGTGCAGGCACACAGTGCTTGGCCCCAAGAACGTCCTGCGCGAATCGTCGAAACTGGAGTGGCTCAAATAGCCCAGCATAACATAGTGCACATTGTAAGGACACGAAATAAGGACCAATAATCGCTTGATGCTTCTATATCAGATGAGCTATAGTCTACACTCCGAGTACCTCCCTTCATAACCCGTACAATACCCCCCTATGTAATCCCTGTATGAGCCCCCTTAAAGGAATTTAGACTGTAGCTCAGGTGGTCTGCTGTCTAGGCGAAGGCTTTCGTGCTTCTACAAGGAAAACCCAAGAAGGGAATGCTGCAGGGTGTAGTGTTTAGAGTTTAGGGTTTAGGATTTGCCATAACTAGTAGCAAGTGGCATGGTCTGTTCTCCTTGACATGCCTATGCAAGAACAACGTGTTTTGTCCTATGACCCCATCAGACTCGAGGATCAGAAATTGAAAGCTGGCTCGGAAGTTCAAGCGATCTATGGTCTAAACTCCTAGCATCCCCCTTAATAACGCCTATGATACTTCCCTATCTAATCCCCTTTTTAGCCCCCCTTGAAGGATTTTAGACTATACCTCAAATAAAGAACTCAAAACCTGATCTACGGAGACTTGTTTGAGGCCCAGGCCAAATACTGCTGCGAGAGTTGCCAGGGCAGCAAATTTGTCTGGCCAAACTTGACATCTGCTGCTTGGAAGAACCGAGAGACCTCATACCCAGACCCCAGGGCGAATCTAGAAAGTAGATCCCCCTTAAGGGTGCCTAGAAATTGCCCAATAGTAGTATAGGGTACCATATTGCGGGCTCTCTTTTCTGGATCCTTCCAGGGGTCTGGCCACCAGTTTTGGACTTGGGGTTTGTCATTTAGAGGTTTGAGGGCGGTGCTTTGGGGCTTATGGTCTTGATGGGAGAGATCAAATCACTGAGCACCTTGAGTCCTGGGAGCTAGCTACAATAATCGAAAGGCTCAAGGGGGGTGCAAGGTTTCCTCCATCAACAGTAGGGAGCCTTAGCACGGCTAGAGTCTAGAGGATGGGTATCCAATATGTGTTTCCGCTTCCCCCATCCGGTTCTACTATCCCGTTAGCACAAGGCAAACAATATGCAGAGATTGTACCTAGACTGACGAAAACTTACCCGTGCTTTGGCGCATGGGAATGTCGCAAAACGAACATGTTGAGTGTCCTGAAATCCTAAGCCAGCCCCAAACCTTAAAGTCCCCTAAGCCCTACACCCCAAAACCCTAGCCATAGATGTTGTGGCGCGTGAGATCAGGACAACTTATTACAACAAGTGGGGGTTTCGCAAAATGGGTGTACGACGGGGGCGCCAGGGATATCTAGACACTACAAGGACATGCTAGGGGTCCCTCTGAAAGATTATGTAGGGGACGTTTTTTGAAAAGTCTGATATGGAAGGTTGCCGAAATGATAGTCCTTTCTTGGCTACAATACCTATTACAACACTGCTTCTACGAGCTATAGTCTAAAATCCGAATATCCCCCTTAATGATCCCTAGACGAGTCCCCTATATTATCCCTTTTATGGCCAATTTAAGTAGCTCATATGGGAGTTTCCCAAAACCGGGGGGCCCTTCACTGTTGTTCAAGGCTCTGAGCAGGTTTTAGGGCTATGTGACCTCAATAATGGGAATCACTTGCAAAAGAAAACAGAACGTGGACTGGAAACAGGGGTAATGCAGCTTTTTATGGGGATTAGGGTTTCCAAAAATTAGGGTCGGCATTTTGCAGTTCATAATAACAAGGATAAAAAATCGTTTGGGGTTGATACTGGGGTCCCCTTCTTTCTTTATGGAAACTACCATACCATGCGTCTGCGGCGGCTTAGGGTTTGAAGTTACAGGGTAACAGGGTGTAGGGTCAAGGGTTCAGGTTGTAGGGGGAAGTGGTTGCAAAGTGTACGGTTTGGGTGGCAGGCTTTACGGCTAGGGTGTACAGGAGGTTCCGGGGGTTTGTAGGATCTTGAATTTTGGGGCAGTGCGTACAAAGCCATGAAATGAAGAGCCCATATAATACAGCGCCAGCCGGTTCGGACAGAAGCATGCAACCAATGCCACTAAGACACAGTGGGTGTCTGCGTCCGCCCACATAAGAGCCACCTGCGTGTAAACAAACAGAAACACAAGCAGCCAAACCGCTTCTGAAGCGGCAGCGGAGGGTGCTCTGGAATGATGGGGCCAGGTTTTAGGGTTAAGGGTTTAGGGTAATGCTGGTCCCCATAAACACGAAACACTAGGACCCTCAGCTTCGGCCGCTCAACAAAAGGACAACTGTGTTGACAAATTGGACTTTGCAAGCTGCCAGTACCGTCGGGTCGAGAGGATGCTACGGCTCTTGTTCTTGAAGCTACTTGCCCCCATTCCATAATCATGTCCTTGCTCGCCTTAGCCGGTAAAAAGGCGAGTGAAGTTGTCATCAGTGCGACTGACGTATTTGCTAGTGCTGCTGGTTTTCATAGTTTGACTACTACAACTCGCGAGACACTAATCCCTAAACCCTAAATCCTGCACTGCGAGAATCGAGAAGATAGAACCCCAATATGGTACCCTATACTACTATTGGGCAAATTCTAGGAACCCTTAAGGGGGATATACATTCTAGATCCGTCCAGGGGTCTGGGAAACTCTAGACCTAATGGCCAAAGCACCCACAAACTTCGGCAACCCGAGTATGGCAAGCGACCACCTTTGTAAACAAAAACTACTAGGTGCCGCCACGAGTTGGGTGCAGGGGCATCTTGTACTTTGAGCACACCAACGAAGCCCATAAATTTATGATTAACTATATATATATATATGAACTTGTTTTTAAAGATCTCGATGCATTCTCCGCCCCTAAGCCCTAAAATCTAAACCCTAAACCCCCAAACCTCTGAACCCCGAAGCCCCTCCAGTCCTGGAAGTAAGCGGAGCGATGCGCAGATGGGCAGCCGCCATCAGCACAGACGACACTCCCTCTACGCACACAACTCCAGTGGTTTTGAGCCTGCAGATTTAGGGTTTAGGGATTAGGGTTTAGGGTTTAGGTTTGGGGTTGAGGGTTGGCACACATGCGTTGTAGGGACTTCCTGCATGTCCCAAAATCCCAAACCCTAAACCCTCAACCCTAAACCGCGTGTAAGGCTTTAGATTTTGGCATAAGGATTTGCGAGTATTTTGGTGCATACAGGGGCTCGGGCTTCCGAAAAGGCCACAGTTTGCAGTTTGGGAAGAAGCTCTCTTGTAATATGTTGATGGAGTCCCACCACCTATGGAGGATGGTAGAAATCTGGCACCACCCTCAACCTTAAACCTGAAACCCGAAACCATAAACCCTAAGATGCGCTGTTGTGTTTTCCTAGGCTAGGTTGTGAGTCTTACAACTATGACTATAAGTAGACATGAACCCGCAAGTAGCGTCCACGGCTTGGAAGCCCTGCTGCCAACAAACAAATCAAGTAGGCCCAGCGCAGGAGTTACTTCTCTACTAAGGTACATCCTCGTTATGAAGTCAACAAGTGCGCACCTTATCCTCCTACGGACGGCCGGTTTAATCAGAAGCCAACATGGGGCTACCGAAAATTAGGGGCCGCATTCTGGGAGTCCCCACGGTAAGCATTCTAATACGTTGGGTCTCTGTTCTTCGGGTACACTTTCTTGTTCCTCAGTGAACCCTATTAATAGTGAAGGTACCTAATCCCTGAAACCCACAACCCTAAAACCCAACTGAAGTACATTCTGGGTGAAGAGCCATCTCAGCACCACGGATGCCGGATGCCCCGAGAACCGCAGCTCGAAGCCTGCAGACCGAGGGGGCAAAAAAGAGCGTACAACAGTTTAGGAAGTTTACTTAAGGGAACTAATATAAGGCTTACAGAGAAGCACTAGGACTATATAAGGGCTATATAAGGCTTTCATGGGTCAAACTACCCACCTGAAACTTCCTTAGATTTGCTTGGGGGTAGGGAGATAAGAGTATGCAGGGATATGTAGGGATACATAGGAGATATTTCGGGCTTCGGGTTCCGGGTCTGCTCGGTGGGAGGGACTGCAGAGCAAGCACACATGTAACAACTTCAGGCGACATGACAACACGAGTTATCCCCGCTGTTAACTTACTGACGAAGTCTCCCTGACCCTCCAAGTTAGGCTTACTGTTTGTAAAGGCCGGCTAAGGGCATTGGGGCAAAAAGTGCGTGCAAACGGTTTGGTGTCCCTTTTTGCTTGGGTTCTAAAGCAGGTGGACCCCCCGCAGTTCTCATGTTCCCTCTGATTTTCGATTTAGGCTGTAAAGGTTTCTATAGGGGTAAATAAGGTTCAGGGTTTAGGGTTTCCGCAAATTAGGGGAACCTTTTTGGGGCGTCCATCTGATGCGGATTTTGATGTATTTTGGGTCCGTGTTGGGGTTCCCTATGTTCCGCTGCTACTGAAAGAGGAAGCTGCGCAGGCAGCATCGGAACTGTTACAGTACTTCCATGGGTTCCCCTCCCCCCTCTATACTAACCCCCCAGGTTCCCTCCTTAATGAAGGTTATTCAGGGACAATGAGGACTAACAGCGATTATTCTGGCTAGTAGTAGGGAAGCCCATTATTACCAGGGGTTCCTAGGCCGGAGACCCCTTCCGTGAATCCTAAACCTTGAGCCCTCCAAAATCCTAAACTTCAAGCCAAAAAACCCTCAACCCTAAACCTTATAACCGTACATCCTAATCCTAAACCCTAAACCGTAAACCCCAAACCCCAAACCCTAAACCCTAAACCCCAAACCCCCAAAACCCTAACCCTAAACCCTAGAAGTACGGGTGTCTGGCCTGCACGTTCCCGACTTCGAGCCATCACGCCAAGCGATAGCCAGGCTCTTGCTATCGCTTCCAGCCACCACAGGAGAGAATGCCTCAGTTCAGGTTTTAGGTCTTTGGGATGTTTAGGGCTTAGGGTTTAGGGTTTGAAGATTCTTGTTGCAACTGCTCGGAAAGGCTTTACATTTTTTGAGGGATACCTTTATCAGACTAAGCTGTCTGATGCTGGAACCCCATGTCAGCAAGATGCTCTCAATTGTTTGAGGGTCTAGGGCATAGGTCCTGCAACAAACTTGTCGGAGTGCTTCAGAAAGGTGTCTGTGGTTCGATTGAAAGAACCCTACATGTCTTGCATTCCGCAGGGGAACAATAATGTTGACCGACGTCTCAATGTTTAGGGTTTAGGGTTTAGGGCTTGGGTTTTTTGGCGTTTAAGGTTTTAGGTTTTGGGGATTAGGGTGATGCTCTTCGGCCCTGTCATCGCTGCAGCCCCGGAAGGCTGCAAGGAACTTTTTCATCGGAGATGTGGGAGTTTCCAAAAACAGGGATCACTTATATACCGCCCAAGTAACATACTCCTTAGCGTCGATACCCTCAAACAGGGACCGCCCACTTGTTTAAGCTCCTTTCTGGAAAAATGTCCTTTCGGCTGCGCACCCCGAATTTACGAAACGCCCATCTGCCTGATCAGCCAATAGTTTGAGTCGAAGGAGACCCTAAGGGTCTAGTGTTGAGGGTCTAACGTTTAGGCCCTTAGTTTAGGCTTGCAAGGTTTAGGGGGAATATGTGTGTGTGTATATATATATACATATAGAAACATATGTAGATAGATGGATAGGTAGGGCCTGGCAAGTACAGATGCGTGGTAGGGGTCCACTCCCCCGTCAGCGCCAGAAATTCCCTTCCAACCTCCAACGCTTGGGCTTCCGGATCACTTGGAGGTTCACGTGTAGCCAAAAGTTGTGTCGGGAGTATCTTATGTCTTGAGTTTAGGGCTTGGGGTTTTAGGGTTTACGGTTTGGGGGTTTAGGGTTTAGGGATTGGGCTATGGCTACGCTTATCCGCATTGCGGTTATCGGTCTTGAATTCATGCCTTTCGAAACTGTACACGAAAACTCCATGTGGCTAATTCGGGGGAACTTCAGCTAAGTCTATTATTCTTACGTGTTTCAAGAAAATACAGGGTGCCTCTCATCATGGGCACTAGAATATTTACAAACATTTCTGCTGTATGTCCCCAATCCCCGGACATCCCAACCCATAACCTAAACCCTAAACCCTGGGAAGAACTTCAGACAGCGGCTAAGAACAGAACTGATGCACCGGGCGCTGTGAAGAACTCCACAGGCGAAAGCTCCACAGTGCCAGCCTGTAGCTAGCCAAGGTTTAGGGTTTAGGGTTTAGGCCCCTACGGTTGACGGTACAATTCCTACATGACCCTAAGTACCGTGCATCTTGGGAACGATGGAACAAGGCTCGTTGGTGTCAACCCAGAGTACGGCCCGCATGATCCTAGCATCCCTATATATACCTACTACATGCCACAGACCTTGCAGCCTAGATAGGCAGTTTCCATATATAGGGAGACACCCCCTGCATAGACCACAAATACTGTAATGCTTTTTGTTGGGACCCCAAAATGGCACCCTAACCTTTAGAAACACCCAAACAGCTACTCTTCAGGGCTCCAAGAACCCTCCCAATATGTGGGGCCCAATTCCAACCTGATGGCGGGCAAGATGTTGAGGGTTTGAGGGTTTGGGGGTTGAGGGTTGAGGGGTTTGGGGTTTAGGAGGTTCTCGCGTGAGGGGGTTAGGGGTTTGCGCTTGGGGGGTTGGATTACGAAGTTTGGGTTTGGAATTCAGGGTTTGGGGGTCTGAGCTTAGGGTATGGCTTAGCAAGGTTTCCATTTGGATAGGTGCCATTTCTTCATTCCCTACGCCAGCAGCCATCCAGACTCTGCGAACATCAAGGTCCCCGTCCCTCTGAAGATGTGTGATCTGTAGTCTAAACTCCTAGCCCTACATATCCAACTTTAAGGAGTTTAGACTATAACTCATATAAGGAGGACCCCAAGTTACGGAAACGCGCACTTGCTTTCAGAGCTGTGTATGCGAATACCCAAACCAAAATTAAGCACATTCCTCTTAGACCCATGTGATGTGTTTAGTAACCCCAAAATAGTAGTTTCCATTTTCTTTTCCATTATCCCAATATAACCCCAACGTACCCGACATACCCCCATATAGTAGTTTCCATGTTCTTTTCCATTATCCCAATATAACGCCAACATACCCAACATACCCCCAACATTATAATAGTTTCCACTTCCTATTCCATTCTCCCAATATAGCTTCCCAACATACCGCCAACATTATAGTAGTTTCCATTTGCTTTTCCATTATCCCGATTTAGCTTCCCGACATGCCCCCAACATTATACTAGTTTCCATTTTCTTTTCCATTATCCCAATATAACCCCAACATACCCAACATACCCCCAACATTATAGTAGTTTCCACTTCCTATTCCATTCTCCCAATATAGCTTCCCGACATACCCCCAACATTATAGTAGTTTCCATTTTCTTTTCCATTATCCCAATATAACCTTAACATACCCCCAACATTATGGTAGTTTCCACTTCCAATTCCATTATCCCGATATAACCCCAACATACCCCCAACATTATAGTAGTTTCCATTTTCTTTTCCATTATCCCAATATAACCCCAACATACCCCCAACATTATGGTAGTTTCCACTTTCTTTTCCAGCATCCCAACTTGTAGGGGTTTACGGGTTTCAGGCCCGCAGGGTGCCTCCTCCACGGTCCCAACTACCAAAGCTCCGGCATTCGCCTGCAAGGCAAGGTATTCCTGCTTCCCGTCCTCGCTACCTTTCCGCTTATCCCTCGGATCTAAACCGAGCGTGCTTGGACCTGCGACCCTTGACATGAAATTAAATTGCTGTCATTACTATTAATAGTATATCAGCGAGGGAAGTGCAGGGAGCATCACTGCGATTGCCCGGGGCTATGGTTGAAATCCAAGCCTTGTTCTGGTCGCGGAAGACTATGGCAATCTTGTTGGAGTCGAACGCGGCGACCTTACTGCCGCTTTTCAGTTCAACTCAGGCTTTTAGGCTGAAAGGCTCGCCAGCCTTTCTTTCGCCTTACCGACATTAAGAGACACAGCAGGAAACTCGAAGCGCGATGACTCCCCACTATGTCAACTGCCAAAGCTCTCAAAGTGTTCTGTGGCCCCTGCGTGGAGATCGCTAGCATGCACAGCGTTCTCGCTGAGCAAGAGGTGGGGAGCGAAGGCGGCAGGCGCCTTGCAGTCCTGATGGGCAGCTCACGGTTTGGGTGGTCCTAACCACCCCCACGATTCTATCCCTTTGGGGCAGGGAGGTAGTGGGTGGCGGGGGTGGTGTGGAAAACCCTACTCAACGTTAGCCGCACGGGGCGTCTAGGAGTTTTGGATTTGGGGGCTGGGGCTAGTCAAGAAGTGAAGTAGGAAGAAAGCCGCCCTGTCTGTAGGAATTACAGAGGCACTACGGCAAAGTTTAAAGGCGCTAAGGCATTGAGACATACAAGGTGCTTTTCCAACTAAACTAACGTTTTAGAACCGTAACAGCCGCCATTGGAAGCGAGGGGTGACACTATCAAGAGACATCAAGAGACAGGGTTCAACGAACTTACATCCCAAAGCCCCCGATACCCTAAACTTCCCCACTTCTGGTATATGAGCTAGGCATGCTGCAAAAACGAAACATAAGGGTTTCCAAGAATTAGATTAGAGGTATTTTATTGGGGCTCTCCATAATAAGGACTATAATATTTTGGGGTCTTTATTGAGTCCCATTATTCTGGGAAACTACCACAGAGCCCCTCCCTGAAACCACAGCAGGGAGTGTCCTTGCCCTGCCCGATGTACCCCTCATCGCAGACACAACTAGCACCTCTCAGGGTGGGGGATGGCCAGTTGAGGGATTGGGGTTTGGGGTTAAGGGTTTAGGGATTGGCGTTTAGGGTTTAGGGATTGGGTTTTGGGGTTCAACGTTTATGGATTGGGGTTTAGGGTTTAGAGTTTAGGGCTTTAGGGAGTGGGGTTTGGAAGTTTTGGAATCTAGAGAGTTTACTCGAGGTAACGAGGATGTGGCAAGTATACATAGAAGCCCTAAAAGCCATTTCATAACCCTTCCTTCTCCCCTTTGTATACCTACTTACAAAGCTCCTTTGACCCTCATGGGCTAGGGTTGAGAGATTCGATTTTTTGGAAAGGTTTAGGGTTCAGGGTTCAGGGTTTAGGGTTAAGGGTTTAGGGTTTAGGGTTCAGGTTTCAGGTGTTACTGCTTCAACCTTCAGGTAGACGGCCTAGGCTACGGTTTACTTGAAGCTTCATGGGACAACTACATATACCTGGGCTTATAACCGTACTCTTAGTATCCTTGATAGGACTTATGTAGAATATCCCAATAAGTAGGGCTATAAGCCCAATTACAATAAACCTACTGTACAAGAAACCACTGCATAAGAAACCAAGACCTATAACGTGACTAAGTCATGAACCTTCAAGTAGGGTTCGAGTTCAAGGTTTAGGGTTTTGTTTCTGAAGCTGCGAAACTCCCAGGTACCCCAGAGCGCCAGGGACAGCGTTCATGCAGAATCTCCCGAAAAGCAGTTACAGTTTCCCCTACAGTTTCCCGTATACATCTGCAGGAATCCCTAAACTATTTAGATCGACCCTCATGTACGGGGCCGAAGGGGTTTAGGGGGTAGGGTTCAGGGGCTTAGGGTTTGGGGCTTCCCCAGTAAGCATGCCTTAATGCCATTGCCTCTTTGCCACTTTCAGGGTCTAGAGGTAGTCCCTCCCACAGTAATTTAAATTCCAAAGCAGAAAAGCCGAGATCCTCAACTCAACTCTCAATCCCAAACCCGTGAAGGCCCATAGACTTCTCAAGCTACAAACCCCTAATGCGGATGAGCACCACTCAGGGTCTCAGCGCAAGATGCGTGGAGACCGCAGGTCAGCTGATCGCAGTTGTAACCTGCTCAGCAGACTGATTTGAGTTCAGGATTTGGGGTCTGGGGGAACGCGAAGCTTTCCCCAAATTGGGTGTCTTTGGCATTTGAGGGATCTAGTTTAGAAGACTTCGCTTGTCTAGAGTCTACGGCTTGAAGAGTCTCTCGCTATCTCTCTCCGCCTGTCGAGGTCTTGCTGAGCAGCGACAGCATGCTGTCAGAGAACGTGGCCTGAGACGATATACAGTACACAATTGTATCGGGTCGAACAAAGTCGAAGGATTGATGATTGTCAAGATGGTAAGGTACTGTAGGTAAGCGTTCGGATCCTGGATTGGCCCACCAGTGCAATACCAATCTCAGCAGCAATGACTGACTCTCTCATGCCTATATAAACCATTGCCTAAACTCCTGGTATCCCCCTTCATAACCCCTATACCTATAGTATGTAATCCCTATATAACCCCCTTGTAAGGAGTTTAAGGCTATAGCTCATATGACACCTAATAACGACCCCACCCAGCCCCCCAGGAATCCCCACACACATGTCTCAAGGGTCCTACATGGAGGGGCGTGTTACTTACATCATCCTTGGGAACTATGCCCATATCCTACTCATTATCTTGGTTGCTTGACCTAGGGACGTATAATTGGGTTATAACGGTTAACATGTTATAACTACAGTCGCTTACACAAAGGCAGCACCACCCCCCCTCCCAAACCCTAAACTTGCAACCCGAACCCTCCTTCTCTTTTTGTTAACGACCCAGCTGTGCTCGCAGCAATGTTGCTGTAGATTCCCTTTGTCTCATCCAAGGACTCCTTGTTGGAGGTGACCTTGTTACTTGCGGGTGGTTAGAGTTTAGGGCTCAGGCTTCAGCATGTCAAGTCCAAGCAATTTTCTAGGCCCCGCCTATTCTGTGTGGTTTGGTATCACCCCAATGACTTTTGAGTAGCATTCACCAGAAACTCTACATTCACTGTTGCTTAAGGGGAGTGGGGATTTGAATATGAGGGCTAGTACACTGGTTTCTCCATGGGTTTTGATAGGGATTATGAGTAGGTTCACTTCCCAACACGTGCCAAAACACCGGTAATGCTCAACCTTCACATGGAAATCAGGAATGGAAGTCCCTATACAATGCCTTAGAAAAATCTTTCAAAACCGTGTCCCTTCGTTCCCTGATACGCAGCCGCAGGGAGAATCAACCTGAAACCCCGTAAGCCCCAAAGCCTCAAACCCTAAACTTCAAACCCCAGAAGCCCTGAAACCCTGAAACCCTAAACCCCAACATGGAAGTCATCGCCTAAACCCTAAACCCTAAGCGCCGCTGACTCGCTGACCATATACATGAGCGCTCGAGCTTTGGGGACAGGCCTCCGGACTGGCACCGGAACGAAGCTACGGGCCTGGGAGGGTCGAGCCTCCCGGGACGCCCCCTACGTTTAATGCAGTTTTGAAGCTTCTTTCTGTGGTTTCAGGGCCCCCCCTGGGGGTAAGGATCCTTGGCGGCGGCGGATTCCTGGACCTTGGTGGGTTCCCAATGGATTTTCTCGATTTTTGGGTTTGGGTTTTTTTTGTCGCAGAACCCTTCCCAAGAAGGGGCCTCCCAGGCGCTTCGCAAAGGAGGGGTGCTACTGACCTCCCTGCCTCAAAGTCAGACCAGGACCGCCAACAACTCTAGCAACCTTCAAGGCTTTCCTGAAGAACATTTTCAAGGGGCTCCAGAAACATCTCTCCTCTCAGCAGCAACCCCCCAGACCAGACGTCTTAATGACCTCTCAGACCACTCAGGTTTGCGGTGCTCTCCACACACTCCTTTCCAATCTGCGGTTGGCTACACTTATCATCTCATCATGATGGTTCTTGGGACTTCTTCATGCATTTGGCAAGATCCACACGTGGAGGCCAGCCAAGGCCTCCGCTACCCCTATCCGTTGTTCGAGTCCTAAAGCGCACCATCTGAGAATGCCGGCTGCTGCGAGGTAAACAGCAGAACTGGGGAGAAGAGAAAACAGGAAGCGGCCCTTTATCATCATGATGCTTATTGGGACTTTTTGAAGCATTTGGCAAGATCCACGCGTGGACGCCGGCCAAGGCCTCCGCTACCCCTATCCGTTGCTCGAATCTTTTTTTTGCTTGAAATTCAGCAGCGCCATCTGAGAATGCCGGCTGCGTGGTGAACGGCAGAACTGGGGAGAAAAAAATCAGGAAACCCCCCCTTGCTAGGGTGGTTGGGGTGGGACCCCTGGCTACGCGAGCGCGCGAAGAGTGGGTGCGCTTTTATATGCGCGCTCACATGATAGACACCCTTAACTTGACCCTAAACCCTAAACCTTTAACCCTAACCCTAAACCCATGACCCTAAACCCTAAACCCTAAACCCTTTGGGATGCTTTCTGGGGCCCACGGCACTTTGTTCCAAGGCGGCCTTGACCTTCGGATCCTTGGCTCGTGACACCGCCTCCTGGCAATAAGTGGCACAGCGTAATTTTTGGGTTTAGGGTTTAGAGTTTATGGCTTAGGGCTTAGGGTTTAGGGCTTTGGGTTTAGGGTTTAGGGCTTAGGGTTTAGGGTTTTGGGTTTAGGGCTTAGGGTTCAGGGTGTAAGGCAATGTCAACGCTTGGGGGAGTTAACCTGGGTCGCTGTTAAGGAACTTAGAATAAGTTACCATAATGGGTATATAAAGCGAATCATAGGGTTTCCCGGTTTCTCCAATATAGGAACTTAAAGTGTAAATTCCTTAACAGCAACCCTGTAAAGGGTTAGCGTCGGGAATTTAGTATTTAGAAGTCTAATTAAAGGAAGTCACGGATGAGGGTTAAGCAACTTAAGGTTCAGGATTGAAATATATGGGGAATCAGGTTTAGGGTGCGAAGGTTTAGGGTAATTTAGGGTTCAGATTGGGTCCTAGATGCTTTGGGTTCAGGGACCAAGGTTTGGGGTTTAGGCTTCAGGGCATGGCCTAGTATACCTCAACGACTACAAGAGCAGGTCTTTTACAATTACTCAGGCTTTCGCATCAGTCATGGGTTCCTGGGTAGGGCCTGGTAGCCTTAGTCAAGCCACCCCCATAACCCACATCCCGAATAACGAATACCAGTGCTTCCTAAACAATCACCAACCGTCTCTATTATCGGAAAATCATGTGGAAACGAACATGTAACATGAAATGGAAGATGACAAACTAGTTTTATACGGGGGCTTATGGGGAGAGTAAGGCAAGTGCCTGACGAATTACCCACATTCTGTTGAGGTCTATTTGAGGTACCCTGTGCCACAATTATTTAAGAAACTAGGACCGTAATATCGGCAGATTTGTGGGCTTCAAGATTAACTACACCCTGATGTAATCGTTGAAGGTATGGATCCTGCATGACACTGCCGTTTTTTGGACGGGTCAGGAGGACTTAGTAAGTATACTTCTAACCCTACAAACCATGATATCCTCAGTTCTCCTCATTATTAACCTACTTTCTGCATCCCCCTGATCCTTCAAGTAGTAATTAGAGTTGGTTCACGCCGGGCTAACAAAGTCTAGGGTTCAGGGTGCCACCCTAGCCCTAAGCTCACATGCCCGAAATCCTTAGACCCTGACATGTCTCAAAGCCCAGACAAGGCTCGAGTCATGTTGGGGCGAGATTGAGCGGGGGGGGGATCACAGGTCTTAGCTCTAAGGGTCCAAGGACGACCTGAAAAGCCTAGACTCCATGAGTTTAGGGTTTAGGGTTCAGAGTTCAGGCTTTAGGGTTCAGGGTTTAGGGTTTAGGGTCCCAAACCTCAAGCCTCAGACCCTCCGGAGCATTACAAAGGGACGCCCCCAGCACGAAGTCCTGAAGCCTCTTCTCTTCGGTCTGGTGGCGCTCTTCCACACTATGCTGCGCGTTGAGCGCGAAGCTTTTGAACCTTGCTTCAGCAAAAACCATAAAGGCAACACTTCACCAAATATGATATAATATCAAGTATTGCAGGTTCCCTTAAAGGGCTTCTAATGGCGCTTGAAGGTTTGCAGTCCCTTTTAAGGGATCTTTTCATGAGGCAAAGTGGGGAATGGATCATATTCCCCTTCACTCACCTTCATGTTGACTCCCCCACTCCTCTTAAAATGTGAACTCTACACCTTAAGTCGTAAACCTTAAACCCCGAACCCGAAGCAGGGTTTAGGGTTCTGGGTCTGGGTGTGGCCTGGAGAGGGTCTTGGTGAGGAACTCCACGTTCTCTGACACCGTCGCCTCTCCTACCTGTCATCACCCAGCAGGTTGTGCAGATACGACTGTTGATACTAAAAATCCTGCATGACCTTAATATACTATTGTACAATAACTCCCAAGGTATAAGGTATTTTAGGATCTGATTTAGGGTCGTGCAAGGTTTGTAGTATCCACCGCCGCATGGAAGGTTGTCAGAATTGTGCTCCCTGCTTTGGCCTCTATGCACTACGACCCCTGCTACTTCAATGTACCCACAGAAGGACCACAGTTTTGACAACCTTCCAGATGATATTTTGCATCACAGGATTGAGGATCCCAGTTTGGTTCATAAATGGCACCCCGCCGTTGAGAGCTAGCAATTCCATATGACTTCTTGCTCATCCTTGTCTGTGCTACAACCACCACGTTTCTGACATGAAGACCACTGTGTCATTGCTGTACTCGGGTGGCAAAAATACCTCCCCCCCAATCTGAAAAACCTTACTGGTGGCTAGCAGGGAGTAAGAGAATATGCTACACACTCAAAACCCCCTGAACCCTGAGCCGACCCTTAACACGAAACTGTAAACCCTACACCCTGACCCTACACCCGAGATCTTAAACTCTAAACCGTAAAACGTAAACAGAGCCTGCAAGGTTCCTGCTCTGACAGCTTCCTGCCCATCAACTGCGAGATGTGCGTCGGCTGAAAGTTTTGCCTGCTAAGAAATTTGGGGAGTTTAGGGTTTGGGGTTGAGGGATTGGGGTTTGAGGCTTAGGGTTCCAGACTGGATCCTAAGGGTTGGGCGTGCTTGTCTTGCAGTTTAGGGCTTAGAGTTTAGGGGCCAGCAAAATTCATAACCCCAAAGTATATACAAGGCTAGCGCAGGAATCAAGAAATGAGGGCCTGGTTCGTCTTGAAAATTCTTGAGCTATGCTGGCTACCAAAGCGATACATCACATGCTGTTGAAGGCTCCTCCCAAATCACCCTGATACCTGGCAATTTCTCAAGGAAACTCCACAGTTGCTGGTGTTGGGGGAACCCTGCATCAACTTAGGTACCTCACACACTAAACCTAGAAACTGCAACAATTAGTTCACACGCCCTCAGTGGCGCCAAACTACCTTCATCAATCTCAGCCCCGACCCCCACACGTGTCATGCACTGCCTTCAATGTGGCGTTGCTTCCTTCAGGAGCAAGCGCTATGAGCACCGCAACCAGGAGGCTGCCTGCATACCGGAGGTTTAGGGATACTATCCCCCAATAATGGACTATCAAGTGGAAAATAAAATGGAAAATGAAATGGAAACTAGGGATTATACAGGGGTTGTATAGGGATTATATGTATAGGGTTTTCATGTTCAAATTGAAAGTTGCAGCTTTGGGGTACAAAATGTAAGGTTTAGGGCTTAGGAGGGGGAACTGCCCCCACTCAGTAACAGTTGGACAACGGCTGTAAAATTATTGTTATTTTTACTCTTATTATTACTATGGTTAGCCGCAGTTTTACCTCTATGGCAGTAGCCAAGGTTCAGGGCTGAAACTTCAGAGTGTATGGGACGTGAAGCTTGTCTCAAGACTGGGAGGCGTGACGGATCCCACATCATTCGGCCCCACCCCCCACTTTTAGCAATGGGCGATGCTTGAACGTTTTTGGGTTTAGGGCTTTTGAATAAGTTCAACAACAACCCAGTAAAGGAGGCAACCCCAGTGATGAGACGTGGCCACATCATCAGCAACCGCATGAAACCCTGAATCCTAATCCTAAAAATCTGAGCCCTGAACTCAAACCTTTGTTTGCCCTACACCCTAAACCCTAAAGCCTGAAGCAAACATGCCAGAAGGTGCGGGCGGCCCTCTTGGGGCAAACGTGGACAGCATTATCCAGCCTCGGACTCTATGTTCTGACTCACAGGTTCCTATACTACACCCGCTGAGCTCCCCCTTCACTAGGCTTATCTGGGGTTCATTAAGGATAATTGAGAGGAATCTTGGAGGGTTTGGATAGGGGGATTAGGAGAACCTATAGCGCTGACTATCAACATAACGAGAACCCCATAGAGCTGAGGAGCCCGAAGTTGCAACCCTAAACCCTAAAACCTATAGTCCCCCTTCAGTAGATGGAATCTGCGGGTATACGGGGATCTTATTATAGTATTGGTTAATTCCATGCTCTGTCTACTTGAGGTGGACAATAGACCCCAGTCAGCTCTGAGAAGTTTGGCTTTTCCGAAATGTGTCTGAGATGGTAGTTTCCAGTAGGGACCCCAAAGTAGTAGTTTAGGGTTTAGGGTTCCATATTATACGTACCCCAATCCCTAAACACTAAATTCTGATTTCGGGAAACTTTGCAGATGGAGCTGCAACGGATCCAACTGAGCTGAACACAAACCGAGCATGGCGTTGCGCACGCCTGCGCAGTCTGCCTGCAGCCACTTGCACGGCGACTGCTACTGCTAATGAAAATCTGAAAATAAAACATTGCGAATATGTTTAAGAAATGAACCGCTGGAGTGACATGAGACAGCAACAGTACAGTACAAGTCTAGGCATTATCATCAGGCCTAAAATCGTTCCCAAAACCGTCCACTGCCAACCCGTAAAGCCCACGTTCAGGCGCACCGCCTGCCTTGTTTCCGGAGGGCACCCCTTCAGTCGAAGGAGGGCCTTCAAGCGTCGCTGGAAGAAGAACAAGAAGTCCAGTATACTACCCTCAACACCTTACACCCAAGCAGGAAAGCAGTTGGGGCCCTATATGGTGCGATTTTTTGCTGCCGTAAAGTTAGAGGATGAGTGGAAGCTTGAAATGGAGAACCTGCAAAGGTCTCCTCAGAAGAGAGCTCTCGACGTCATGGTTTGAGGGGTACTTTGAGACGTTGCCATTTGATCATGTCTTCGAAGCAGCATCCCCTCAATGTATACTCGGAGCTGTGTTGTCGGAACCCCCCTCAAACGGCCTGCTTCCAAATGCCCCATGAGAGTGTTTGATTTCTACGTGACGCTTACACAGCCCTCAAAGTTTTCAGGCGGACCAGGAAACCTTCAAAATTGCAGGGATCCTCAATATCCTCATTTTACTGCTGGTTAACTAGGAATCGGGGAATATAGTACCATGTACTCCCTATAGACTATCTTCCCTTATTCCCTACTAACCCTCAGTAAATTATTCACGTGCTTTCTACGGATCCCTTCGCGGCAAAGAAATCCGGCGGTTGTACCCAAAGAGATCCTACTTGGAGGGTCATGGGGACTTTGCAAGTAGGTTAAGACAGGGGATAACCGGGCGATTATATGGAACATAAGGGGGGTTACAGGTATACATACCAGCCCCGAGGTCCCCCTAAACCCTAAAACACAACACCTCCCCACATGAGTAGCGTTTTTTTGTGGTTAAACCTAGTAAGATAATATTCCTTATATCAAAGTACTATACCCCAAAAGATAATCTTACTCTATACTGGGTACCATAGTATCCCCAAATAAAAAATACTACTCACATAATGCTCGTGCAGAGCCCTAAAGGATGACGTAGGGCATATGCTGAGAAGCAGCCATCTGCATAGTTTCTTGTTAGAGGAAAGGACTTGGGGTTGAGGGCTTTGAGCTTAGGGTTTAGGGGTTTACGGTCTAGGGTTTAAGGGATTGATTAGGGGTTTGGGGTTTAGGGTCTCGTTAGAATTCCCATTGTGGTATACATCGTTGATGTTTATAATATTGGGGGAGGGAATTACAAAACACTAGAACCAGAAAGGAGAACATCATCTTACTTTAGATTGGGGACCGTAGCAGCCCTCGTTAGACTGCTACACGTCTGGGCGCTTCCCGAAATTTCCCCATGTGATCGTTCATCGTGGCCCTAAGCCCTTATAGTCCCCATATCTCGCTATGGTCTCTAGGCCTTCCCCTAAACCCTAACTAAACCCTCTATTTGGGGGTTTCCCAAAATTTGGGGTACCCGTTTTGCGGGTCGCAATAACAAGGATTACAATATTAGGGTCCATATTGCGGTTCCCCTATTTAGGGAAACTACCATTTTGATAAATTTCCTCATCTGAGGCAGGTGCGGGTGAGTGGGATGCCGGGCGGCAGGGCTTGCGCCCCCCGAGTGGAGAGACACCCCTTGAGCCGACGTAAAAGGCAACAGGATCCAGGGTTCAGGGTTTGGTTCAGGGTTGAGGGTGTAGGGGCTGTGCTGAGGCGCTGATGTCCAGGCATTTGTGAAAATCTGAGATAGCCCGAAGAAGCGGATCATAGCTTTGCACATCCCCAGCTTTCCCTGCTACTCCCTGCTTGTTCTGTCATTCGGCATATGCCAGGCGAAAGGCATCACGTGCTCAAAAGAGCTTGTCACAGCACGTCGAAGTAAGACTGGCAGTGCTAGTGATTGGCGCGGGCGATGTCTCAAAGTACAGGTCCACCAGGGCACGCGCAGCACCCTTGCTGCAAACACTCTGCAACAAGGTACCTTGAAGGTAGATTTATATGACACCGCTGCTTTGCAACATACGTACGTAGCACATAATAGCACACTCTTTTCTTGCAGCATCTAATTTGGCGACGAGGCGTCACGGCATCTTGGAGTTTCCAATTTGAGGGGCCTCTTGAGGACTACAAACATGGAACCTTGTCATCCCTCAAGAATCCTTGCAATCTTCCTACAACTCCGGAAGGGATCCTACCTGTTGGAAACTTCCACGTTGAATTCTGCCAGAAGCAACAGCACCAGCGCCAGCGCCGTGCTCCAGCCGATGTTCGCAGCTGAGCCTAAGCGCTTAGGAATGCAGTTTGCAGCACCTCCTAGGGGACCCCAAGGTAAGACAGACCAGACCCCCTGAGAAGGACCCCTTAGAAGGGCCCTAAACCCTGAACCGCATAAGGAAACTCAGGGGGCTCTTATAAGGTCTGTTCTATCTGAAGGTCCTACCAGATGCCGGGCTTTAGGGGGCCATCTGAGTAGCGTTTCAAATCCGTGCGTGCATCTGTGTCTCTACGTGTGCGTGCGCGTGCGGGGGAGGGGGGGGAGCGGGATGATAGCGTTTGAAGTCATCGCCTTGGGTTCAGGGTTTGCAGGGTTAAGGGTTTCGGGGTTTTGGGTTTAGTGGTTCAGGATTTAGGGGTTCTGGGTTTAGGGGTTTAAGGGTTTACGGATTAAGGTTTTAGGGGTGGGGGGTTTACGGGTTTAGGGGCTCAGGGTTTAGGGTCCAAAGTCTGGGGGCTTAGAGTGGACAAATGCATCTGCAAATCAACAGCACCAGTTCGCACTCGGCACCATCAGCAGAGGCCCCAGATGCCCTTAGGATCGCACACCTGCGAGAGCTTGCGGAGAAGAGTCCCGACTGCTATCACATTCGTCCAAAATGGCCAGAGAAAAGCTGAATAGCCCTAGAGAAAATTAGCAGACATCCCGAACTCCTTCCGCAACAAGGACCTTACGATCGACCCTCCACGTGTCCTTCACCGCTCGCCTTGCCGGGAAACCTTGAAGAGGAGACAATGCGAAGAATCCCCAACAGCGGGCTTACTTGTGCCCAAGTTCTGCAAACTCTGCAGCACTAAACTCCAACCAAAAATCTCTAAACAGCTCAGGGACCAATTGTGAAAGGATAGAAAAGGTCCGCCGGCAGCAGGACGGGGAGTTGAGGCCTCGGGGGCACCTTGTGACACATCCAGGGAAACATGGCGTCGAGGGCTTAGGGAAACACGGTGTGGATGAAGATGGGAGATTTTTCGAAAGAAGGGGGTCCTTTGTGGATGCTCGGGATGTTTTTGGGTTGGGTGTGGGGTTGGGGGTTAAGGGGGCACCAGGGACTCTGAGAGTCACCATTTAGGATTCTATAAGGATCGTTTGAGAAGCTGTCATATTGTCAAGCTCGCGAAAAACAAGTTCTCGGTGCAGCAAGGGACAACTCAGCAAGGACAACAACATGACAGAAGCATGAATCATTCGGGTGTCTGTATAGGCCTATTCAAGACTGAAGCCTCCCCAAAGGTAGACCGATGACCCGACTATATACCCTATCAAGGTACTTTCCATTTTTTCCATTATCCCTATACAACCCCAACATAACCCCAATACATCCCCTACATAATGGAGTGTATGGCCCCAAAACGTGACCCCTAAGCCCCCGCCCCTGGAAATTGTGTGGCATCACTACTGCGCCCGTGCCTTTAGCAGGAAGTCGTCTGCAGCTGCACGCAGAAAAGTGACCTAAGATAGCTTTCCCATGCTTAGTTAAGAGTAGGCCTTGAGGCTTCAGGTTCCGTATGGAAGAAGGCAATGGATACTTGTTGTACTGGAAGACAACAACTTTGAAGCACGTCTGAGGCAGGCGCCGTATATGTGAAAGGAAAGGCTTGCCTGCTGGCAGTACATCATGGTCTGACGCCATTGGGCCTAAACCCTAAACCCTGCATTTCTGGTAGCCATGTTGGGGATTCCACAAAAATTCTGAAGTCGAGTATTTAGCAAGGGAATATGGAGGTCCTACTTTGACAGAGACTCACTTATGACAGAAAAAGAAAGCAACAGCGCGACATCAAAGGTGGCCTCTCATCAGGATCTTGAAGCGTGAAGCCCAAGACGCCAAGCCTGCAACAGGTGGCTAGCCGCAACCATAAACTCCTAAAGCCTAAAGCACAATCCAAAAACATTAAACATGAGCGAAACAGTGGACGCTTTCCTCTGCGAGATCCTCGCACCCACGATCTTGGACTGCGGGTTCTGCACGTCCCCAAAGTACGAGTAGATGACCTCAGGGCGGCACAGATGATACGGCGAAGGATGGGTCGTCCCAAGGAATTTCGCAAATCGGGCTATAGATTCCAGGGAAATTGCGGGGGGTCAACGTTAAGGATCTTGCAGAATGATTTTCAGAAACTCCCGTAGAGCATGCATCCTTATCGCCCCTACTGATTGGGCAAAGGCAAAGAATATACCAGGTATTTCAGAGCAAAGCTGGCAGCGGCACTAATAGCAAGAGCCATGCGCCTAATGTCCCTACCCCTTACATGCAAGCCCGAAAGGGTGCACGTAAAGGTTCTTGTCCCTTTGAAAGACCCATGTGTGGGGCCATACTTGGAGGCCCCTGGGAATTAGTAACTACTTATAACTGGAGGTATACCCCTACTTATAATTTGGGTAACCCTTATATGCCCATTTAAGTAGTTACTAAGTCCCATGAGCCTCCAAGTAGGGCCCTAAACAATTACCGATGTGGTTTTGAGATCTGTTTGAGGTAGCCTATACCAAAATTCACAGGGAACCTGGGGCCAAAATACTGATAATAATCAAGGCCCCTACATGTCAATCCCTATGAACCCAGATATAAAGCCAGCTTCCATTTAATTTTCCTTTCTCTTGTCCATTTGAGTCTCCAATCTCCCCCTGTATAACTCTGACCCCCCAAACATATTATATATATATATCACTATACAGTATTCAGGCCGCTACGTTACAGCTGTTCTTCAGCCTACACCAAACCCTCAAGCCCCTAAACCCTTCAACCCATAAACCCCTTAGCACTGAACCCTTACAGCCTGAAAGCCTCTAAACCCTGGAACCCCTACAGTAAACCCTAAGTCCTTTAATGCAATAACCCTACAATAACCTCTAAGGGCCCATGAGAACCCAAAAAACGGAAAATGTGCTTCCTCAACACCCTGCACCCCACACTCTAAGCCCTCAACACTGAACCCTCCGGCCTCCAGGTCAACTCCAATCACGGCCCCTGTGCAGGTCGAGTTTGATGCCTCGCACCGGCCAGGTTTAGGGTGGAGAGACGTTGGGATATGTGGATTAGTGTATGGATATGTTAGGAATATATAGGAATTATATGGAGATATTTGGCCTTTGGGCCTTGGGATTTCCTGAAATCCGAATCCCAATACAGACCGAGTATACTACAATCTTGTTAAAAGGGACTCCAGAAAAGGCAACCTATTTTTTTTTGAAACCCCCATGTTCAGCCTTCTTCAAAGTTTCTTGACATGGGTGCTCTCTACAACTTCGTCTCCTCCTACTTACCTCACTGGTGGTTAGTAGGGAATATGGAAATATAACCCCTGTATAACCCCTGTATGTTACAAATCATACTGCAAACTTCCACTGACAGATTTCAGATGTTCAACTTGCCAGCCAGGTATGCCCATGCAACTTGCCCCCCCCCTCCAACTTGCAATGACATTCCAGTCGTGCATCTAGACCTACGGTAACTGTGGCTGTTGTCCGAATCTCTGATGCTTATGTTTGGCAAGGTCCAACTTCTTCACCAGATGGCAGGCACAATTCTCTTGAACTTCAAGCCTGAAATGTCTGAAGCACCCTTCGGAAGCCTTCCTCAGAACCCTCAAGGAATCAAAACATCAGCCTGCCTGCATGAATGCCTGCTGTTTTCCTTGTGGGTCGTCCCACTTAGTCCCTATCTGAAAGCCTGAACCAACGAAGAGCCTTCTGTGCTGCAGCAGCATCACTGAACTCCAGCACTTCCGTCCTCTCTTCGGGTGGATTCTCAATTTACTTCTTTCACATGGGCCTCACATGGGGTCCTTTCGTTGCATCCCTATCTTCGTCGGATCCCTGTCTTCTTCTTGCAAATTGTGAGGACCCCAAATTCAGGAACTTCTCTTTGAGAAATGATTAGAGACACGCCTGAACAACAGATTGGCACCTGCTAACACCACGCCATCCTAGGATGCCCGTAGAATCCTGGGGGATACTCAGGGAACAGGGCTCCTTTTGGATTCTTTAGGGATGAGAAACTGCCGTTCAGGCATTCTGCACACAAGGACCCTAGACATTCATCTGTTACATGCTTAGGTGGATGCATCCATTCGCCACATGCGAACCCAATCACTCCACGGGCATCAGGCAAACTTTTGACACAACATACACAGTACTGCTGGTTGCGGCTGTGGCGATGGTGGCCACGGCGGCGGCCGTGGCGTTTTGGCGGCGGGAGCGGCAATGGTGGCGGCGGTGCCAGCGGCGGTAGTGACAGCAGTGGCAGCGGCAGCAGTGGCGGCAGTGGCAGTGGCAGCAGCGGCGGCGGTAGAGGTGGCAATGGCTGTGGCGGCGGAAAAAAAATTGGGGAAGAAGACAATTGAGAATCTCAAGAGGAAGACGAAATACTTGATCTTCCTGACGGACAAAGAACAGCATACCAAACAAGCTGGAATATCATGCGCGCACACATTTTGTCCATTGAAATTCGACCTGTACACGAAATCAGCCAAGAATCTCCGTCTGGCCGTCTAGAGATCAGAGTGCAGCGCAAGCACTGCAAACTGAGACTCGTAACAAACTCCCCCTGACAATGCAAATCCCCTCCCTCCTTATACCTTGCACCCCGCTCTAGTCTAAGCAGTATTATCCAGGCAACATGAACTCTTGGTGCGGGAGGGAGTTTCATGAGTCGGGGGAGGGACTAAATAACTCTGGGTCAAACTTGACCTAGCAAGCCTAAGACCTCGCGCCTTCGCATCTTGAAAGTCAGTCATCCTCAGCCGCCCAAACTTCATTCCCCTCCCAGGTCCAGTTCTCTCCACAAAGGCAGATCATATGATTACATCCCTCTGTTTTCAAGGTGGCTACCCCACAACCGGGACAGAACTGCAAACCCTCTGCAAGGCTTTCAGCCAGTTGCTGCTGCTGTTGCTCCTGTACTTCCTCGCAGCTTGTTCCAACGTGGTGCGTTGCTACCTTACACTTGAAGCAGTGCGGCTGAGAGCAACAAAGAGTTTCTATCTTAGGAAATCTCTTGAAGGCAGATAGTTGCAAGACAGCTCGGAGACCATCATCCTCAACAAGTTTTGCAGCTGCCGCAAAGCGGACTTTGAAATCTTCTGGCGGGTCCCCCTCGTTGTCAAGTCCACACTGCCACAAATCCATCAAAGCTTCAAGAAGCTCAGCCGCACTTAGCTGCCCTGATTCGAAGGCAGACCATCTTTCTGAAATCACCGCTGCTTCGTCCTGGCCTGGGCTACCAAAAGCAGCACTCATCAAAGACTCCCGTGAGTCATCGGATGTAGCGGAAAGTAGTAAGGACCCAGGCGCATCACAAGATCCACATCGTAGGGACAAAAGGTCGCTGGCATGGCTTTGCCAAAGTTCAAGCACGTCATCTTTCATGTGTTTCTGCCAGCAGGAGGGGGGCACAAAGGCTTTGCAGTCAGGGCAACGCAAGGTCGGAACTGCAAAGGGTGATCCTCGGATGATGCCCTCGAAGTATTGCTCAAGGCAAGGAGTACAGAACCATCCTTCACAACCTCCAGGGACCCATGAACCGGTCCCTTAGCCCATGATGGGGTCCTATTTGCACAGCCAGATCATACACTGCCTTTTGACCCCTAACCCCCCACACAACTTCCTATATGACCCCTTAGCTACACCCTAAACAAGCCGGAGATGGGACCGATGACGCCTGAACCCCAAGCCCTACACCTTAAGTGCCTAAAAACGAATCCTTGAACTCTAAGCGCAAAACCGAAAATCCTGATTCCCATAGCGTTAAACCCTAAACCATGAATCTTTGAGCCATAAACCCTAAAATAATCCCTGGACGCTAAAGCCTACGTGAAGGTCCATGGGGCTCTTATGACTCTAATTGTGATCCCCTAGATAGGACGTGTGTTTTTGTAGGTTATCCCAATTATAAGTAGGGGATAGAAGCCCTTGTTGAGTCCCATGAACCTTCCATATACTCCAAACCCTAAACCCTAAACCCCTAAACCCCTAAACCCCTAAACGCTAAACCCTAAAGCCCCTTGCCCAGTGGGCGTGTGCGTTTGCTATGATTGAAGGTTTGTCTGCCAGCTACGCGTGGGCT
>CAJNIZ010022001.1:112307-122385 GCA_905231905.1 Symbiodinium pilosum
CCTAAATCCTGAACCCTAACCCCCTGAGTGAATTAAACCCAGTCAGACTGGTCACCTGCAACTGAGCTGGCAAAGGTAGCAAGGATCATGATCATTGCATGGAGGTTCCCCAAAGGTCCAGGGACCCTGAAAATATGTAGTGATCATACAGTAAAAAGGGACAAACAAGGCCCCCACTACAGATTACGAATACAGGACTTGCTTCGAGACCTACCCAAGCTGTCCCTGGTCGTACTCTATGCATTAGGAGGACCCCCCANNTTATCCCTTATAGTCACTTTTGCTGGGTGGGGGGTCCACCTAATCTATGCACCGCAATCAGCTGCAGGCGAAGTCTGACACCGACCATAAAGCATGAACATCGTGCATGCAGTGATGCGAATATGACAGCAAGAATGAGACCCACTATCAACATTTCTGTAAGAACTCGAACTACTACCCCGAGGACCGTTAGAATTCTACAGTAAAAGCAAGCATAAGAAGAATGGCAATAATGACAACAATCAAGTCTGTCGGCATCCTTATTGTTGTTAGTGCTATGTTGACTACCGCTGTTGTTCAAGATGTTTTCAAGGGCAGCGCTTGCCTGGACTCACCACATCCTGCAGCGTGAAACGGACTCCCATCTCGCTGATGCGAACCACCTGGTTTAGGGTCAGAGCTTCGGGCTTAGGGTTTAGGGCTTACAGGTTTAGGGTTTAGGGTTTAGGATTCTAGGGCTTTAGGGTTTAGGGTTTGGAGTGTAGGGTTTCGAAATGAAGGGCGGAAATCTGTTTTCACAGGTTCGGGATTGACGGGGACAGGGTTTAACGATTGAGTGCTTCAGAGCTTAAGGGGCAGGACCTCAGGTTCCAGAGTAAGGGTTTACCTAAACCCTAAACCCTTCACCCTAAACCCTAAAGCCTTTGTCGCCCACCTGTTCTTTTTTGTGGAGATGTGAAAGCCTCAAACGTGAGTGTCGAAGTACGTGACATCATGCGCACCAACGGAAAAGGCTGTCGCAAGCGACGCCCCAAAGGCTGCTGCAAGCCAATGTCTCAGGGCGTGCACAATTTGAGGCTTTTGGATACCACAGGTTCTCTTCCTTAGCATACGGACCCCAAAGCGGAGTCATGATTCTTCCCAGCCCAACCCCGCATTCCCAAGCCCCGAAATCTCACCCCAAAGCCCCAAAGCCGGATTGAACCAGGAGCTGACCTGCAGGGTCTCGTCATATCCAAAGGTGAAGGAGAAGTGACTCAGCATCGCACACAGCTGGGTTGCTGTTAAGGAAATGACATGAAGTTAACATAATATGGGTATATAGCAAACAATGCGTTTTCCATATGCTTGTAACTTAGCTTGAGCTCCTTAACAACAATCCTAACAGGCGGAAGGGATGATCGCAATCTTTTTGACTTTCCGATGACGTTACAAAGAACAAGCTGAGAATTCTGTGGGGATAAGTAAGTATGATGGTATAGGGATTACACTTGAATGGCAAGCACTTGTAGCAATGCCAGAGACATGCAGTTTCGGGTTGGGGGTCGAAGATTTCAGGTTTAAGAGGGAATCTTAGAAGTAGTCGTCGCATGGACAAACAGTGCCGTGACACCTATGCGATCCTATTGAGCTTGAGCCTAAAGCCTCCATGAACCTGTACCTTCTCAAGACTGAACATCGGATCGCGGCCCTATATTGTTGCAATGTTAAAAACAGCTCCCCTGAACCCTAAACCCTATTTCCCAGAAGACGGGTCCTTCGAACACCCTCGAGATGTATTGGTCCTCATTGCAAAAGCACCTGCCGGCAAAGAAGTCGCAAGCTTGACAACTCCCAACCCTAAACGAGAAATTTCCTTGGGAGAATAGAGGGACCCAAATATAGACCCCCAATACTAGAATCCTCATTATAGCGACCCTCCAAAAGTTACCCCTAGGTTTTGGAAATCCCGTATCTACGTCAGCCGTGTAACCCCACAAACCCATCAGCTGCGGCCCACACATGTCCTTGAGCGCACCTTTGCAGCTACAAGACCCGCCGCCTCAGGATGTTGGGCGCGTGCTAAACCAAAGGTCTAGGTCTTCGAGGGCCAGGGGACTTCATAAGTAGGACAACGATGAGGATAACGGTGTCCATTGACTCGCTTACAGGGATTATGGATATACTTAAGAAGCCTTTACGACCTCTCAAGTCATGCTCTCCGCGCTCATTCGAGGCACCACTGTATCTAGGTATCTATCCTAGACCCTGAACCCTAAAACCTTACACCATCCACAACGAAACCTCACTACACGCACACACGATTTCTCACCGGACACTCTAAACACTAGATCCCAAAATTTCACACCCGGAACACTAAAACCATTTGGACCCTAAATCCCAGTTCCTAAACCCAACACCCCAAACGTATACCTTAGACTCAAAAACTCAAACCCTAATGCCTACACCCAGGACCTATATGACCCCTTCTGGAATCCCAGCTTCCGTTTCCCATTTCACTTTCTAGGTCATTCTAGGTGAGCTTCCATTGTTGGGGTAAAACCTGAACCCTAAATCCCAAACCCTAAACCCAGCACCCTAAATCCCAAACCCTGAACTGAAAACCCCACATCCCAAATCCCAAACCCTACGAAGCTTGAATCCAGAACCCTACACCATAAACCCTGATCCCTAAACCCTGCACCCCAAACCCTAAACCCTAAACCCCAAAGCTCAATTCCTACTTTTTAACTGCCACGCTGGCCTTCAGAAAAAACGGGATCTTCAAGCTGCTGGACACCCCCTGTGCAGGCCTGAGTGCTAGCCTGGGCAGGAAGTTTCGGGTTGAAAATTCAGGGGTCGTATAGGGTTCATATGGGGGATATACAGGAGTTATATTGGGGTTATATAGGGTTTTGGGTTCTTGGGTTTTGGGGATTAGGGGGTTAGGGGTCTCAGGGTTCTAAGGTTTTAACCTAAAGGGGGCAGGTCTTGGGCTTTGGTTGTTTTGGAATGTAGGGTTTAGGGTTTAGGGATGGTATAGAATGCTCACAAGGATCATGAGACGAGCATTGAAAAGCTACGCAATGATCACATGAAGAGTCGCTTTGGAATTCAATATGAATTATGCCAGGTCTCTTTGGAGGCTGCTGTTTTTAGGGATTCGGCTAATTTTGGCGTTTTCCAGCTCAGTTCTAAAAAAATTCTCTGGGAGATTTCATGAAGTACGTGTCCTCCTCCTATACCCCACGATACCATACTCGTCAATATCGGAATCCCACAAGAAGAGATCTCTAATCTTGGAACCGCCATATCACCCGAAGCTGGCGGTGCCTTTGATTTTAGGGTGCGTTTACTTCCTTTCCAACAGAAACCGAATCTTTAACCACAAGTCCCAAACCCTAAACCTGGTTACTTCCTTCGGCACATCCGTTGAGGTAAAGGTCTCAGAGCCCCACCGATCCGTTGGCCTCGTGTTGGGGTTGAGGCAGACAGATGGCTTATGGCTTTGGGTTTAGGGTTGCGTAACGCAAGAACCTAAACCTTAGATCTTGAGGGCTCAGGGTGTAGGGGTCCAGGGTTTAGGCTGTGGGGGTCTGATCCTGACTCTACCATGATTCCTAACAGTTCAGTCCGGGCGAGATCAGGCAAGATATGTCCCCTCCCTATTTGCAAGTACTCTCCATGTAACACATTATGTGCGTGTAACATCTATACCTGATTATATACATGTACATATACAGATATATAATATATACATTTAAGGGGACGATTTATTACAAGGGGGTGGGAGGGTTTGTTACTAGGGGACACGCTGAGGTACATCAACCAACAGGACTGAAGCGCCCGGGGCCGCAACAGATACGGTCTCCACAGGACAGGACGAAGCGAAGTCCGGCAGCAAGCAACGGCTTCCGCAGCGCTGATCCTGGCAAGGGCTATGGCTCCTATGACAGGTAAACTCAGCTTAGACCGGCAGCAAATAAATTACGTTAGAGTACTGTGGAACGTCTGTAGGAATCACATGGAGCCGTGCGCGAACTAGTATAGGGATCACAGGCAAGCGCAGGATGTCTGGAAAAAATGTATTGCCACCATTCGATGCTGCTATTGCATTTTGACCAAATGTCTACATGGGAAGGACATTTGCAACTGGGGCCAAGAATATTTCTTTAAGGGGGGAGGGATTACCGGGCTGTGCCTCCGGCATGTACTGGCTTCGCAGCCTTGATGCCGACTGGGCAACTACAGTCCATTTCAGGAACTCTAGGCTTCAGGTTCAAAGGGTTCAAAGGGTTCAAAGGGTTCAAAGGGTTCAAAGGGTTCAAAGGTTCAGGGTTTAAGGTTTTCCAAGGGGACGGGCACGTGCCAAAACAAGAGCTAAAGTTCAAAATGAGTAGACGGTATACACTAGCCAGACTTTGACATATAACACCCAAAGCCAAAAAAGGCCCATGTTACCAGTGTCGTTCACCCTGGACAACCGGAGTTTCTCTTCGGCTTTTCTTTGACAACAGCGGAAAGGACCCGGTAGTTCCCGAGGACGTGAAGATCAAAAACATGCTCTCAAGAGTACCACCTATCTCAGAACCTCTGATGCCAGCAGATGAACTGTGCTTACTTCCCAAATCATCGAGGCCCCCTGGGGTTCACGGCAACTGCGCAGACTCCGGGCGAAGCTTTTACTGGCAAAGGAGGCAACCCTGCATCATTTGAAGAACACTAATACTAGGAAGTCGCATAGTTCCTGTGGCAATAAGCGGTGCAAGATTTCCTCCGTTAACACTATGACAAGCGTTCTTGCGACATTTATTTTGACTACTCCTGCTGTACGACTCCTGCACAGCAATGCGAAGCATGCATGCTTCCAGGTGCTCGTGCTAAACTGATGCGAGCTATAGTCTAAACTCCTACTATCCCCTTTTACAACCCCAATAGTAGTCCCCTACATAAACCTTTTCAAGGAGTTCAGACCCTAAAACCTAAACCCTATACAACCCCCTTTAAGAAGTTCTGATTATGACTCGTGTTGGGATTCGACCCTGCAGATCTACCCTCACCCTAACTAACATGGAACCTCACAGAGCCCCACTTGAAAAGGACTGATAATAGTAAAAATAATAATGAAAGGAATGAAGGTAATAAACGGAATAAAAGTAAGAAAGATAATGAAAGTAGTAAAAATAATGGAATTTCATGATAATGATAACAATAATAATAACAATGTCTTTGTTGGGCTGGCGGATTCACTGATCGTTGCAGCTCCTTTTGTTGCTCTGCTCCTCTCTCACATCTGTAGCTGGCTTGCCCCACAGGTAAAAGAATGCTCCACATTCAAGGATACGAAGAGGATGCCACTCTAGGGTTTGGGCTTCGAGTTTTGGGGTTCAGGTTTAACGTTTAGGGAAGCTCAATCATGAGGAGCGGGCATGTAGCTTCCAAGCCGCGACCTGTCTCACACTCAGCTATCTATTCGGGATCATTCTTGGGTTTAGGGTTGAGGGTGGATAATAGATGTTCTGGATCATGTACCGGCATATATATATATATGTAAATACATGAGCACGTGTTCTACCATGGTATAGTATATATGCGAATACACAAATAAGCACGTGTGACTGATTGAATTGTGAAGGAAGGCAGACACGTCAACACTAAATTCAAATAGAGCCAAAGACTGTGTCTCTTTGAGTCAACAATGAATTCAAACAGGAACAAATAGTGCGATTTCAAAGACAACACTGAATTCAAACAGAACAAAAATTCTTTCTTTTAAGTCAACACTAGGTTGAAACAGAAACAAAACCGAGAATTTTAGAGTCAACACTAAATTCAACTAACGGAAAGGAAAACTGCGACTTTGTAAAGACTGGAGTCTGTCGACGACTGAAAGCTTCGGACATGCTTCGCCCTTTATTAGGGTTTTGGGCTTAAGGTTCCCGGATATGCACGTTGCGGAACCCAGTTTCAATACAAACCCAGTTTCCATTGCATGTTCCATGCTCCTTCCACTTGATTCACCATTTTTAACCCTTGTATACAGCCCTTTATAACCCCCATGCCATCCCTATGTAACCCTGTTTACATACCCAGGAGAGCCCAAAACCCCCAAAACCTGCATGCCAAACCTTCCACTCCATACGAATCCAAAGTCCCTGAATCCGAAATCCTAAATAAACCCCGAATCCTATATGTGCGTCCGCGCTCCGTTCTCAACGCACCAACCTTGCCCCCATGGTATGGTCCCTATCTGGGGGTGAGCCATAGCTATACCCCCAAGAAGCATGAACGCTCTGTAAAACCGCTTTGAACCCTCTGTCAAGCCCTCCATAAATCCTCACCACAGAACCCAGACCACAAGACCACAAGGCATGGGCATGTTCATAAATCCCCTATAAAACGCAATGAAACCTGCATGAACCCTCTACGAACCCTCCAGAAAACTCTCTAGCCTTTTATAAACCTTTTGCAAAAAGCTATAACAGCCATGAACCCCCTGCAAAGCTTCTACAGAAGTCTACAACACCATTAAAACCCTCTAGGAACCCTCTTTCTCTATAAGCCCTGTAGATTTTGTTTTAAGACCTTCATGCGCTCTTTACAAACCTTCCAGAAAACCTCTTGAAATCTTGAAAAATCGGCTGTGACATTGATGAACCCTCTGCAAACCCTCTTCAAACCTTCTAGAACGCCTTATGAGCCTCTATGAGTCTAATCTAAACCTTCAAATTGGAGTTCAATTACACACCCAAGCCCAGACCACAGGATACAGGGGGGAAATATCCCTATATAGTATATAGTCCCTACATAGTCCCTACCTATTCCCTATGTAACTTCTTCATAATCACTACATAATCCCTAAAATCCCTTCATAATCCCTACATACTCCCGATGTAAACCCCCCCTCTATCCCTACATGATCCCTCTCGAATCCTTATTCTTCCCGAAAATCCCTAAACCCTAAACCCTAAACCCTAAACCCTAAACCCCTAAACCCTAAACCCTACATGGGAGTAGGCCTTGGGCCCAGCTTGCTGCAAGCTGTCGCCAGATCCACATCTTTCTGCCAGCAGCTTGCTTCGGGCACGTCATTCAGAAACCTGTGCGGGCGTTGGCACAAAGGTTCTGAGCTTCAGATTTAGGAAATTAAGGAATTAAGTTCAGGATCAACTTGAAGGTCCGTAGGGGGCTCACTTTACAAAATAGTTGTCTAGGGATGTTTGGGATCAAGGGTTTCTCAAAGGTATGGATGTCCATATTGCAAGTCCTTCAAACAACTGCAGCATTCAGGGGCAGGCACGGCGCATGTTTTAAGTAATGGCTGCTTGAGGCCTAGCAGGCTCAATTCTGCGAACAAGACCCCTTTTGGGGTGGCTGACGGCTTTCTACAGGTTATCACCAGTTGTATGCAGCTTGCTTGCGAATGTCTCAGAATTAGGATCAGACTTCTTCCAAGTGCTTGGATCCCGTCATACACGCGGAAGCCCAAGAGTGAATTCAAAAATTCAGAAACTGCCACTACTACCACCATTCGTAGCGTATGTGACTGCTGATACTACAGCACCTGCGGGGTTCAGGGGGACTTAGTAAGTGAACTTATAACCCTAATCCCTGAACCCTGAACCCTAACTCATAACCTTATAAGCCATATAATAACCCAGTCATCCAGGGGGCTAACCTAATCATTAGATCCCCCTGGCCCTCGGGCTCAGGCTTTGCTTGTCCTCATCTGACTGCAATGACAACATTAATGACGAATTGAGTAATAACAGTAATAGTATAAGTAATACTCATAATAGGAATAACACTAGCAGCTGTAGAAATAGTAAGAGTGCTAATAACCAACTATCGCCACTCTGGCTGGGTGCTGGCGCTGCTGCGCCGCTACTACCTCAACAACAACTCCGCCTACTAGGAAGACTGCCAGCACGACGAGAGTCATGACTAGAGCTACGACTAAGGCTACGACACCCGGGCACGCTCTGCTTTGTCCATGTAGCATTGGTCTTGCCATTCTCACTGTCAGTGTTGAACACCGTCGAAAACTTCATGCATGTTACAGCCAGAGCTACAACACTCACTAACCTTAACGGTGTGCGTCATTTTGGTCGTTTGCCAGTGTCTCGGGTCAATTATTTGAGCCACTTCTTCCGATTCTCTACAAGCTTGGTCACGCCGCTCTGCGCCATCTACATATGTGGGATGTGCCCCCCAGTACCAAAGCCTTCTGCGGGCTCCTTCCATGCCTAGCTCTTGACGCCCAGGAAAGAAGAAACTCGGCCTGATACAGTCCTGAATTTAGCAATAAGAAGTAATGACAGGAATAAAAAACGAATAATCACCATACTTGGCATTTTTCACCTTAGTCAAGACTCGTGAAGTACGCACACAAATCTTGCCACTCTGCCTCACCGTCTGACCAGGAGATACACAAACTCCCAGTGGATCCGCTGTTGGTAGGCGCAAGCTGCTAACGACCTGCATGCATCAACGCGCAACTCCTGTCCAAAGAAGTGAACCCGAAACCATTTCAGGATTTCACAAAGTCAAAAATACCCTAAGCCCTAAACCCTGAACCCTAATCCCTAAACCCTAAACCTTATAAACCCTAAACCCCAAGCCCTAAACCCTAAGCCATAAAGTCCCAGGTGTAAGCAGTTACGATGTCCCATGAACCTTCAAGTAGGCCCGAACCTCCACGTTGCCAGCAGCTTCCAGGGTTGCAGTGCCAGCCATGGCAAGAACCTCAATTTAACCATTATGGGTTTAGGGTTGAGTTCAGGGTTTTGGGTTTTTTTTTTGAAGCCAGCGGACTTTTACGCCTGCCGAAGCACTGGTTATCTCAGGAAAGCTTTCAACCACCCAGGGTTTAAGGCTTGGGGTTTAGGGTTGAGGGTTTAGGGTTTGGGGTTTGGGGCTTGGGGCAATATGATTTTGCTATCTACTTCAACGACCCTACATCATGATAATACAAAGAACCTCGAAAAATGTGTGCATTCATGTGGGCCCCTGCAGTAGGCACTTGAACTAAGGATCTGGGGTTTAATTTAAAGCTTTGGGATCTAGGATCTAGGCTTTGGCGTTCGCTTTGATGGAATTCCTAAACCCTAAACCTAAACCCTAAACCCTATGGCAGGCAGTGGAGGGTTGAAGCCTGAAACCGTTTGCGCCTTGCGCCGGGCACTGCGCAACAGAAGTTGTGAACATGCCGAGAATCTGCGCCATAATCTCAACTCTTTTAAGGGGGTTATATAGGGGAATACATAGGGGACTACTATAGGTATAGGGGTTATTTAGGGGATACTAGGAGTTTAGACCATGGCTCATCTGGGTCCGGGAAACTCAAACGGAACTGCGATTCGCTGGCACATGTCCATGTCTGATACCCGTCCCGGACAAGATGTTGACAGAACTTGGGATCCCAAGGGAAGGGGGCGGGGGAGGGGAGAGGTTAGGGTTTAGGGTTTAGGGGTTTAGGGTTTAGGGCTTGGGGTTTAGGATGCCTTCCAGGTAATGTTGTCCAAGTTAAAGGCATCACAGAAAATTGGCCTGTAATTGCGAAGCCTGCCAACATTCCCACAGAATACCTACAGAAGCTGCAGGCTAGAAGGTCTAAAGACAAGATCCTTTTTTTGGCAAGCACCTCCTGTCCATTAGCAAAACCATAGCCAAGCGTTACAGGTTCCCAAGAGGACACCATCATGGGAAACCCTCGCACACCCTTACAAACGGAGTTGACCCGTACAATCTCAAGCCGCACCTAAACTCCACAACATCAAAACCCTGGGTACTGCCCCCATCTACTAACAGTCTGTATTAGGGGTCCTATTAAGGACCGTCCCGCATGAAATTTCAGCCTCGCCCAAGGTTCGAGGCTTTGGCAATACACGGCAGGGCGCATTTTTTGCTCAAAACGGTGCTAGTGGAGGTTTTTGGGTGCCCTGAAAGCCCCTGGAAGGGAGGCTCCTGGAGCCCCCTGGAACGGCCTGGAGGCGCCTGGAGAGCCCACATGCTTGGATGAAGCTGAGTAACCTCTACAGACCCTAATATATACTATGGCTTACAATATATACTATGTCTCATTTATGGGTTTCGCGTTTTGGGTACACTTAATTGG
>CAJNIZ010022001.1:122485-137367 GCA_905231905.1 Symbiodinium pilosum
AGCACGGCTTCCTGGGTCCTACTTGCGTGTCCCTAGTTGGATTTCTAGGGTTTTATTGTGTATGTAATAGGCATATGACTGTATCTATATACCTAACTTAAACACCTGTAGATCTATGATTACATGTTCCTACATTGGGAAGCCCCGCCAGCCGAGGCGGGCGCGCTAGCGTTTACAATAATCATTATCCAACTGTTACTGAGTGGGGGCAGTACCCAATCAAAACTTAAAGTTACACCCCTTCATCAAAGTCTAAACCCTCACATAACCCGTAAATCCTGAATCACTGATCCTCGAAGATCCCTAGACAAACCCGAAACTCGGAACCTGAAAACTAAACCCCGACACCCTGCGGTTTGTGGTTTTGGGCCTTTGGATTTTCTAGACTTTAAACCCTAAACCCCTAAGCCCAAGTCCATAAAGTCCCATGACTCTCCCTGGTTATTAGTACGAGTCCTCTTACTATGAATCCTTCTCGTATACCGATCTCACACGTTCCCTATTGGATATGTCCCCCAACATGTACGTTCCCTGCCCTGCTGGAGAATATTAAATGTCATATGAGCTGCAGTCAATATTTCAATACAATGATTGGACATGGGTTCCTTCTTAGGGACTTTACTAAACAACCGGAGGGAACCCAATGTCCACTGCTAAGGGTCTCTTAAAACCCTAAACCCTAAACCAGGTGCTAATCTTGACAGTAGCCATATCAGGTGGCAGTGTCTCATTCTTACCTTAAGCCAGTTTCCATTTAATGTTCCTTTCCCATTTGATTCTCCGTTGTTACTATTCTCATGATCCTTATTCTTACGAAGTTTCAGAACATCTCATACTAGTACGGAGGGATTATTTCAAAAAGCCTTAGCCCAGTCCCGCTCGCCTCGCCGGCGGATGACAGCGCCGAGTGAATCTGAGAATGGATGGTACAAAAGATCCGTATTAAGGCTTTTAGGCTAAGGATGCAGGGTTCGAGGTTTTGGGGTTTAGGGTTTAGGGTTTAGGGTCAAAGGCTTTGGGTTAAGGATTTCAAGTCTGAGGCCCGCAGGTTCTCAAAAACCACCCGGATGCAATCCGCAAAAAGAAGGGCCCCGATAGTCTGCTCATGACCCTGACAGATCCCGTCCCTCAGGATAATACCCACTTTGAATGTTTAGGGCTAGTGTTGCTCAAAATGGGATTGCAGTATACAGGGTTTAGGGTTAGGGAAATGGTTTAGTTGTAATATGTCTGAATATGCATAGTTATGGGCTTAGGGCTTCAGAACCTGTGGAAACTGTAGCGAGGGGTTGGGGCCTGAGGTGGCAGGCGTGAGGGCTTGAGATTAGGAATTGGCGCCTAGGTCTTAAGGCTATGATCAGCCTTCTCGAACTAGAGGTACACGTGGGGCTACCTGGCATATACTTGGCATCCTCATAAGGACAAGTGAAGGAACTTCTAACGATGATGTTGGGTTGGCTCAAGCACCCGATTTAAAGCTTGGATGATCGAAAGGTTTTGGCATACTCATGCTGCAGAAATACAAGGACCATCAAGAAATTGTGTTCATCTGGGTTTTTGCGTCAGCTAGAACAACTCCTATATAACTCCCTCCCCTGCGTCTACGTTCCCCTCCGTCCAGCTTAAGCCTATAGGGTGCGAAATTTGATCGGAAGCAGGGAGGCCGGAATTTGAGTCTCAAGGAACTGACATGCATAACCAGAATTATGGGTTACATAGAAATAAATAGGGACTATTTAGGGATTATATAAGGGTTATGTAAGGATTATCTAGGGATTATAGATCATAGAAATAAAAAGGGACTATTTAGGGATTATCTAGGGATTATAGATAGCCCGTGCCATGCCTTCAGCACATCGCCTGCTCGGTATCCTCGCAGAGCTTCGTCAGTTGCCTTGATCAAGGCAAGATGTGCAACCCTTGTTCGAGCAGCTGCAGAAGAACGTGCGTGCCAAACTGAGGTGGTTTTAGACTCGGTATAAACGGATTCCGCAAGAAAGCATCTCCAGTATGTGCAACCCCTGCCCTGGAAGCTACCTGTCATATTGGAAATGATACCTGAAATTCTCAGAGTAGGCCATACACCGTATGGAAATCTTTAGAAAGGTGGGTACCAAGCCACCCGCAAACCCGTCTGCAACCAACGACTAGCATAGCACAGCAGCAAAACACCTTAAACCCTAATCCCTAAACCCTATACAAGCCTATATGTTCCTATATATACCCTAAAACCCTGAAAAACCTGCAAGAACCTTTACAACGGACCCCATGTACCCTGAATCCCTGAACTCTCAAAGCTACCAAAAGCACCGCTAGTTCTAAACCCTAAACCCTAAAAGCCTAAAACCTAAACCCGAAACCCTAAAGCCGAAGGCCTAATTCCTAAGCCCGTAGCTAGAGCTCGCCTAGTTTTAGTCCCCCCCTTCCGCAGTTTCACACCTATAGTCCCCCTTAAGTAGATAGAATATGGGGTATATGGGGATCTTATTATAATATACCCAAAACCATATTCTATCTACTTAAGGGGGACTATAAACCCACAAGCAAGGCTCTGGCTTCCTCACCCAATGGGATGCTCCGTTGCTGCTCCTCAGATCAGGTTTGGTAGGTACTTTGAGGCCCATGGGACTTAGTAGCTACTTATAACTGGGCTTCTAGCCCTACTTATAATCCCTCTCAATGGGCTTATAGGGGTTACCCCAATTGTAAGTAGGGTTATAGTCCCAGTTATAAGTAGTAACTAAGTCCCATGGGCCTCCAAGTAGAATAAGAACACGGGCTTGAGGCGTAGGGGATAGGTTATATAGGGGCATTTAGGCATCACTTAGGGCCTATATTAAGGTATATGGGGATGTATAGGGTCATAGAGGGACATAATATAAGGTTTACAGGATAGGTTATATAGGGTGCGTACATAAATCTAAGCAACACATAGGTGTTATATGGGGGGTATATAGAGGTATACAGGGATGTATAGGGTCATAGAGGAACATAACATAGGCTTTAGGATTTAGGGTTTAGGAAAAAGGGTTAGGGCACAACGTTTCGGTAATAAAGGAGAAGAAACAACATGAAATGCAAACTGCTAGGTGGATGAAACACCATATTATAGGCAATGGTTATCAAAAAGGGCTATAGAATATTACCTGGTTATAACTTGCTTTCACTACCTAGGTTCAGGTATTGCGTGGCACCCACACTTTCCGGCTTGGGCTTGGGACTCAGATTTAGGGTTCAGGGTGCATGGTCCAGAATCTGGGCTTTTTTTTGCAACGGCTCTATCGTCTGCACGACGAAAGACATCCTTGTGTCGGCCGGAAAGACTCCACCGAGCATCTTCCATTCAGGAACGCTTTGGGGTTCAGAATTTAGGGCTCAGGGCGTAGGATTTAGAATCCAGGGTTCAGGGTTTGGGGCTGAGGGTTTGGGATCAGAGACGGACCAGCAAGACAAAATCACTGGCATCACGAAGCATGCTGGCGCGATCGGTACCAATCATCATGGCACAGGCGAGAACCCTGAGTCCGAACAGTAACAATAACAACGAAAATAACATCAAGACATGAGAAGGTGCCACATAAAAAGTCACTGCAACAACTGCCCAACTCCAAAACCTTAAACCCCAACCCTCACCCCCGCTGCAGACCCCTAAACCCTATAGTCCCCCATAAGTAGATAGAATATGGCTTTGGGTCTACTTTAATAAGATCCCCATATACCCCCTATTCTATCTACTTACGGGGGACTATAAACCCTAAACCATACAGACCTGGATGATGGCATCGATCTGCGAGGTTGACAGCGTGGCCTGTCATCACACAGGTTCTTGAAACATGATATGCAAGCTAATTAGAGCTATAGTATATAGGAGTTGAATAGGGTTTAGGGTATAGATTGCATAGGGATATGTACGTTTATTGCCTGAAAACTGGAAACTATCGTGTACAAGGGGCTTCTAAAAACAGGATTACCCGTATGAACCCCATGGGGATGCCAGGGGTTAGCGGCGTCTCCCGTGCACACTCAAAAAAAACACTGCTTTAACACGCACTGAGAACAAGACCCATCATTATGAGCAAGCCCTTCGGCGCTCATTGGATTGTCATTCTATTGCTGGCGTGGCAGCGTATTCTTGTCCGGCTGTGCTTCCCGCCCTCATCACTTTTGATCCAGAAACGCCTTGTGTACCTGCTATCCCTGGGAGCACCACAGCTTCCAACAAAACAAACCCTGACTCCGACAGGTATGCATGTTGAACTGCCTGTCCGACCTGAGCCCCAACGCCAAACCCTGGACTCTCAACCCTTAACCATCCTTAATTCCGAGGCCTCCGGGTTTAGGGTTTAGGGTTTAGGGTTTAGGGTTTAAGGGTTTAGGGTTTAGGGTTCAGGGTTTAGGGTTTAGGGAAAGTACACAATAACATGATTTTGCCTGGTTCTCGAAGACTTCCCCTCGGACCGCACCTCCAGGAAAGCTCTGCTGCAATGGTTAGGATCCAAGGTTTAGAGGTTAGGGCCTAGGCTGGATAGAACAAATGTTGCAAGACCTTGTACCCTTTTTCAGCCCAGAGTTTGACAAATACGCTGCCCGTGACTGTATTAAAGTATGTGTATACATATAAGCATATAAATGTGATATAGATATATACTCAACTATTTATAAACAGTCAGGGAGAAGCACGGTTTAGGGTGTAGGGGTCTGCAAGAAAAGTCTGGGTTCTCTTGAGGTCCCAATGCTTAGGCTTCCGCATCCTCCTGTTCAGATTTGCTCCTAAACCCTAAACCCTAAAGCCTACACCTTAAATCCTAAACCCTAAATCCCTAAACCCCAGATCCTAAAGCCTGGACCTTAAACCCAAAACCCTAACATCAGATCACCTGATGTTCAGATGTTGACCGAATACAGACCTCCATAATCCTTCTTAGCACCCATAGATCTCTAGGTTTAGGGCTTCCGGGTTCCCCAGAAGACCTTACTTCCCCCTCCCAGTAACTGTCCTTAAAGAATCGAACTAATAGGCTGTTATAAGTTATTTTTCTTGTAACCTATTGTGGTAACAGGTACTATGGAGGAGAAGGATAAAAAAAAAAAATAGACCCTAAACGCTGAACTCCAAGCATTGATATGGACCCTCCAGATGACAATACTGCTTCAGCAGAGCAAACTACATATTACAAAGGTTACAGCGCTTCGACAGGATTCTGCTAGTCACAGCAGACGCTCCATCTTCTTGTGAAAGCTATAGCACGTGCTCGGTACCCACTCTTGTATGGGGTTCTCACAAATAGCCCTGCAGAATCCGGAAAGGGACGATGGAGGCAATCCCTTCATATTGCACACATATGCCGTGTCCTTGAGCACCCCGCATTTTGAGATCTTGCACAGGTGGGTCGAGTTCTGCAACTGGTGGGGGTAAGTTTCAATACTGGAGGTCTGCACTGAAGGAAGCAAGAAAGGAACCATGATGAGGGCGCGTACTCACGATTATACAGGAGTAGTGTTGCAAAGCTCCCATGGGTCCCTGTTTCGACGTCCTTCTAGGACAGGCCCTACCATTTTGTGAAGTTTTGGGTGGCTCCTAGTTGTGAGCAATACCCATTTCAACCCAGAATGATGACCAGTTGGTAGTATGGAAAGGCCTACAGTAGCTCCGATATAAACCCCAAAATATGATTGCTTCCATCTTCCTTTCCGTTCTCTCATTCACTACTAAAAACCGGCAAGTTAGCAATATACACCTACACGCCCCAGTTATCATTTCTTATGTCGTGTGCTTTTCCATTCCCTGCCGGATGGCCGCTTGCCAAGGCACTATTGTCCACCGACACACATAGAAGACCACGAAGGTCGTCGGCAATGACCCAAAGATCCACTCGCCTAAGAGGATGCCAGTGTTGTTCGAAAAAGGAGTTCGCCCCCACCTACCCCAAGCGTCGACTTACAGGGGGTTAGTAGGGAATGAAGGAACATGTCATGTGGGGATTATAATGTCTATATGAGGACTATATTCCTTTATTCTCTACTATCCACCAGTAAGTTGAAATGCACAAGATACGCAGTTCCAAGAAGCTGTCACGTGGCGGATGCACACGGTTCTTCCTCACAAGTTCCGACTGAGCTCCGTACGGATTCACGCTGTGAAGCCAGCTTTGAGAGTAGCAGTACTGCGCGCTGGCATTCACAGGGCCTGCGCATGAGAAGTGCAGGCGGCCTCTGAGCTGGGAGTTACTCAACATGATCCCTCTAAGAAGGAGCCCGTATGGTCATGGTCTCCGCATTAACCCCCAGACACATATGCCTAGGCTCCCTATAGGTCCCCCTTTTGATTTTGAGAAGCTCGCGACTGTGACTCTGATCCACCTTCCGGGAGGCAACTGAAGCTCGCCACGAGATCCGAAAGACCGCTGCAGTCCGGATCGCAGCCTCAGTCAGCGAGGATATGAGGCGTTCGCGAGACAAGGGGGTACCGGTAGGGGCCCTAGGGATTTATGAGGGTTAGTCTTTCTCAGCGATCCTCCAGGGATGGTCGATGGACAGCTGAAAGTCTGTGGTTGTGAGATTACGTTATTGAACCTTGGCAGAAACAGGTGCTAGAGTACAGCTTGGACTTTACACTTGTCGATTGCAACCTGGAAACTCCATCGCAGATGGATCCCGCAAAGACTTCATTGTCGCTAAGGTACAGTACGGGCGCTAGGCTGGCAATATGAATCGCTCTTCAACACAGGGTGACTCAACGCAAAATGTGTGACCACACATGCATCTGACTCTTCAAAAAGGGAGAGGACGCTGAGCTGCTGGCAGCAATTCACGTCGCATTGGCCCTGCCACGTTTTAACATCTTGAAGGCGCTTATGCAACACGCAAAAGAGGGATCCTGCCTGAGTGAGGTCACAGGTGCATGTGCCCAAGCTCAGAGGATCATCTATGTTCACCTTGATCCATCACTTCAAGGGCAGGCTCAGTCTTGCGGGGCTCAATCTTGCGAGCTTTTGGCAGAGAATGATAGAGTGAAAAGGAAGAGGGAAACTGTTGGAGACTACATCGGGGCTACTGTAGGATCCATTCCTTCAAGTAGTAGAGACTAATGCCCCCAACACTGCAATCACATGGAAAAGAACATTGAAAATGAAATGGCAACCCTGGGTCCCGTTGACGGGGTATAGATAAGGATATATAGGGGCCCCAAAATGGCTAATCAAGCAGAACAAAGCATGGAAAATGACCTAGTGACAGGTACCTACAGAGTATGTCTGGTTTCAGGATATAAGGTCTACTTACTTTTTGTCAACAGGGACCTGCACAGTCAGCAACATTCAGTGATCCCCGCAGCTTTCCCATGGCATCTGCAATGGAGGCTTTCCACTAAGGTATAGACCGTAGGCGCAGCGCAGGCAAGTGTCCTGCAGATCTCCAGATGACGTGGCGACTACCACAGCAGTGTGGTCAACTACACTACAGGAGCTATAGGCTAAACTCCTAGTATCCCCATTCATAGCCCCTATAATACTCCCTCACATAATTCCCTATATACCCCCCTTTAAGGAGTTTAGACTATAGCTCAAATGACATGGCAAGTACCACAGTAGCGTGGTCAATTACACTATACAAGCCTTGTATAAGTGTAGTACAAATGCACTCCAAAGCCTGATTCTATTGAGTTCCTCAGGTGCCCCACAATCAAACACGACATACTTTCGTATACTCTCGTCCTTCTGCTAAGGGCTCCCCAAAAAGACCCCAATTTCTTTAAACCCCTAACCGCTAAACCCTAAACTCTAAACCCTTCTGAGAGGCGCGCAGAAAGGCCAGGCAGACCCATTGCTTCTTCCCTGCAGGCATCGCTCATAGCGTTGATGAAAGATATCCGACACTACACTATATGAGCCGTAGTCTAACCTCCTAGTATCCCTGAATAACCCCTATAGTAGTCCCCTATGTACTCCCTTACATAAGCCCGTGTAAGGAGATTAGACTATGGCTCAGATGGGGGTTTCCCGACATCAGGGTGCCATTTTAGGGGTCCCACTGATGAGGATTATAGTATTTGGAGGTTTATATTGGGGTCGCCCTATTCATGGAGAATACCATATACCTAGTTTGTCGTCATTATGTTGGAATAATGTACTTAGGGTGATGAGGGAATGTCCATCAACACGATGCCATTCCCATGACAGCAGAAACAGGCCTGAAGCCATCCATAGATGCACGAACATCCATGTGCCAAGCCATGCATGAGATACAGTGGATGGAACAGCTTCTGCACCACCCTACAAAGCCCCAACAACGGGAATCGCACTGGCTTCGCAATCCTATGTGGTGCATGCTTTCCTGCATGCACAACAAGGTTCGGAAGTCATTTTTTTGTTGCGTGGGTTCCTCATGCTGGTACAGGCTTTTTATTTACGTGGATTCCTGATGCTGGCAAGCTTTTGCTTAAGCTCTTCTAGTAGCTTTAAACCTTACAACCTAAAATCTTCGATCCTGAAGCCTAAACCATGGCAAACTCTCCATGCATGCTTCGTCCTTGTGAGCAGAGAGCTAGACGGAAATGGCCGAAGGCACCCAACACTCCAACAGAGCAGAAGTTGAAACAGACATGTTGGGGTCCGAGTGTAGAGGTTGGGGCTTAAGAACTGGTAGTTTCCCAAAGTAAGGGGACCCCAATATACACCCCAAGATACTGTAGTCCTTATTCTGGGGACCCCCAAAATGGTACCCCCAATTTTGGGAAACCTCTAATTCGAATTTAGCGTAAAGGGGTCTAACCAACCACTTCCTCGTAACCTCCTTGGACTTTGAAAATGCCTCACATAAGTGCCGCTCAGCTGGGGCGTCAATTCTCTTACTGGTGCTGAGTAGGAAATAAGGGAATGTAATCCGTATCAAGTCCGCATATGACATGTTCCCTTATTCCTTACTACTGCCAGTAAGTTCTGGGCACAAGTCGTTCCGAACATGAACCTGCAAAATCTGCCTTTTTGCAGTGCAAGTGCCTCCTGTACATCGCGAGACAGCTGCCATGGGTCGGTCTTATCAAGGAGAGATCTGGATATGTGCCGAAGGTCCTACTGGTTGGAGCCACTTAGAATCGAAGCTCAACAAAAGCGTGATCATGATTTCGGCACATAGCCACCTGCGCTAAGTATGAGCACATAGCGATGTACCCACATCATTAACACGGGCATTTCTCAAAACAGGGGTCCCCCTTAGGCAGCCCCCCTACAGTGATAGGATGGTTTTTCCTGGGACAAGGCCACCAGAAAGGACCCATGATTCTGAGAAAGGCCTGCATGCCCGCTGAGTCAGGGTGACTGCTGCTCATAGGCATCAACCAGCTCCGATAGTTGGGACCTGCACCATGCTGGATAGTCGGAGGTTAATGGGTCTTCCAACCAACTTGAACTGGGCCCAGCTTCCTTTTTCAGGAAGGATTGGACTAGAGTTTTCTCCACTTTTGGGGTTGGTGGATAAACATAAATAAGGAGAAAAATTCCCCGAATGAGGTCATGATTGTACTCATCCTGCTTTTTGCTAAACTTATAACTCCTATCAAAGCAAATAACTGACTTCCATAAACTGACGTGGGAAACTCAAGAACGCTGAAATACCCTTTCTGTGGGTCTTGTCATGGTCCAAACTAACAAGCAACCCGAAAATGGGTCTCCTTACCGACTGCTGTCTTCTGTGGGATTGAACGTTCTTTGAATGCTCAAACTCTAACCCCCAAACCCTAAACCCCAATCCTAAACCCTAAACCCGCAACCCTAGATCCTAAACCCTCACCCCTACACCCCAAACCCTAAACCTGAAACCCTCAACCCTCGACCCCAAACGCCAATCTTTAAACCCTCAACCCTAAACACCCGTGCAAAGTCAGTTAGGATTTCGGGCCTAGGGCTTAGGGTTTCGGGTTTAGGGTTCCTTTCAAGGGGCGATAAAGATATGGGGAGAGCCATATATGGATTTCTTATACGGGTAATGGATAAGCAGATGGAAACTACACTATCTTTATGACTTTGGAGTTTAGGATTTGGGGATTGGCTTCCGAGTTTCGGATTGAAGGTTTGGGATTTAGGGTGAACCCCTGCCCCCGCCCATTGACAGGCTATAGTACGGGTCACATTAAGGCCTCAATATAAACGTATCATAAATACTATCCAGCTGTTAACGAATCGGGGCAGTATCCAAGATTTATGGAAGAGATTTTGAAGTGTAGCAAACCCCTTGCAACACCTCAAAAAAGACTGTAGTGCCCTGTAACCCTAAACCCTAAACCCTAGAGAAATTATAGTAGGGATATGGAACATAAAATGGAAACTACTATATCATATGGAGTTATATAGTGATGCTGTCAAGAGTTGAGACCCTGCCCCAGAACTGGCCAACGCAATCCCACAATTGACTGAGGGCTGCGACGGTTGGAGTTGCAGGGCTTGTCGATAGAGGGCTTTCCATCCTTGTCGAGACATCACTGCCAATTTAGGCTTTAGGATTTTAAGTTTGAGCCATCTTTAGAGTTTAGCATGCGGGGTGTTATTAGTTAGTACTGGGGTTGCTGCAAAGTCTAGCGGGCAACAGAGCTTGACGAGAATCATGAGGATTGTAACAATACAATGGGATGTGCTGAATGAGTGGCTCAAACCCTGAACCCTCAACCCCAAAATATTGCAACAGTATCTGGGTAAGAAGGAGGATTGATGGCAACATAAAACTTGTAGCCAATATTCACGGCCCCAACCCTGAGCAGCATTTACATTCCCAATGTATTACATAAGTAATCTGTTACAACTCTCATTCTGCGCCGTCCTGTTTTGAAACCCCTCCTATTTTCCTCTGATCGTCCCGATATCTGCTCCCATGTTGAGAGCCTCTCCCATGATTACTTTACTGCCGTTATTCAACGCCGACATCGGACATGCCTCTCCCATAAACCCTAGACCCTGAACCCTGTTCAACTCCGACGCTTGATGTCGTCCTTCCGTGGAGACCGGATTCTTTCCGGTGCATAGCAGGCGGAGAACATGGCCTTGGAAAGCAGGGTCTAGGCTCAAGGGAGGGCCTGGAACCCCGTCTTTGGGGGACCCTCTGAAAACGGGTATAGGGATATACAGGGACATGTAGGGTTGAGGGACTTAGTAAATAAGTAGCTTACTGGTGGGGATCAGTGGGATTGGCATGGCAAGCCCTCACCCCTAAACCCTAACCCTAACAAATGGATTGGCTAAGTCCCCCGACCTCCGAAGCATGGTGCGGGGTTTAGGTTGTACTTAGGGCTGACGATTTTTGTAGTCCATCTGATGACTCTTTTTTGCTCATGCAGGGATTTTGGAAGTTCTGGGTGGTATGGGGTTTGGAGTTTACGGATGGGTTTGAGGTTTCAAGTTTAGAGTTTGAGGTTTAAGATTGACGCATCCTTTGAGATGTACTCGCGTTTATAAGAAGTACCCCAGAAGCTATGATATCCTAGTAAAGGATCATGCAGAACTTGATCCCTCCACCAAAGCATACTGGGCCCGTGGGGCACCCTTCAAATGTCTCTGATCGAGACATTTTGCCAGACACCCCCATGCCAAGAGCAGCACCCTACCTCCTAAATCTTATTGTGTCAGATCCTGCTCAGGTTGCTGACATTCCTGGTTTCAGGTTGTTGAGGGTTTAGGGTTTAGGGTTTCGGGCTTAATTAGCAATTGCTCATAGCATCCAGAGATGCCAACGATGACCATCATGAAACCAAAGAAACTTACAGTGCCGCCGAAGCAGTGAGAAGGACGTTCAGCTCGCAGGCATCCCACATAAGCATGATACGGTCTAAGGGTTTTTAGCTAAGGTAATATAAGCCCTATATGATAAATTCTCTTCTTCTCTACTACAACCCCAATATATACCCATGATTAGGGTCTAGGGTTTTGGGTTTCAGGTGTCGCTGTTTTACGTTTGAGGAGGACATATGAGACGACCATGACTGCATCAGAATCTAGAGTTTTGTGTTCCTGTGAACATGTACATGTACCCACAAAAATTCCCAGGATCTTCACTGGCACTCGCTTTTCTGAGAACCCCCTTCAACCCTAACACTAATGTCCAAGAAAATGCTGATGCAAAGCCCTGAACCTTAGACACAAACCCTAACCACTGGACAAAACCCTTAGGCCCCACTGAAGCCTTCATCCCTAAATCCTCAACCGGGAATCTGTCCGTCCGGAGCCATGTTCGAGAGACTCCCTTTCACCCCAGAGCTGAGCTCCCACGACTTCCCCTCAATATCCCCACTGCGCCACTACTACTGGATACTACTACTACTACTACTACTACTGGGTGGGGGCCTAGCCCAACCTCCAACTAACGGTCAGGGGCTACACCCGCCACAAGAATACTCTCCCCAGTTTAGAATCCCACTAAGCAATACTAAGCCCTACGTAGTCATTCCTAACTCCTAAAACCTGGGGGGCTACTTTTGGGGGGATGGTACTAAAATCTCTTACCTACACCCTAAACACTAAATAGTCGTACCATGTTTTCTTCCATTCAGGGCCTAAAGCCTAAAACCTAAACCTCATCCCCTTAAACATGACCCCTTAAACAGCAGCTCCCTGCCCAAGCTTCAGGCGCACCCGATCAAGTACAAGAGCCGTGGCCCCAGACCAAGCTGCCTGCATGCTTGGAAGCTCATCTTAGGCTTTTGGGTTTAATGGGCTATATGGGGGTTATGTAGGGTTATATATATATATAGGGTTTAGGGTTTAGGGTTTAAAGTTTCTCTGGTGCAACCTGACCGACTCCATAGAGTGGTGGTGCATCGAGCCGGCTTCAGCACCTTTTAAGGTTTAGGGTTTCTACCCCCCCCCACCCCCCATCAAGGGGAATAACTTACTTGTTATTGCGTACCTATTCAACCCAACAAGAGTCGTACGTAAGGGTCTCCAATAACCGGTCCTTGCTTACTCTGGCGGGCCTTTGTTAAACCGAAAAGGCGACTGGGCAATTTATGGACCAAGCGCTTCTGCCGCTCTGATGGGACGCTCTGGCGGGCCTGCGCTAGGATCGGCCGGGTTTCTGGGTCAACTGCCCTTTGGCGCTCTGGTGGGACGCGTGGCGGGCCCTCACCCTGACAGGCCCTCGCTTTGGGGGCCCCTTGTGCTGGCTGGCCCTTGCTCGGGCCCCTGGCAGGCCTGGCGGCATCGCTCTCGAGATTTCTGGCGGAATCTCAATGTTTTATGTGCCGTAGAATCGGGCCGTTTCTGAGACTGGCGCTCTGATGGGACCCTGCAGGGAGGGTGAAGATTTGATGAGGACTACAATTTCAGCCTTGGGATGGATTTGGTCTTCACCTATATAGTCGGCCTGTATATGGTTCCTGAAACGGACCCCAATGAAGCTCAAACAGGCTAGATACCATATGTTGAAACCCCAAACTCTAAGCCACAAATTTAGACTACAGCTCTAATACTTTGCCTGGAGTCGCGAAGGCAGCTCGCGGTCTCCTGCAAAACACCGTTTTTGGGTTTAGGTAATTAGGGTTGAGGGTTTAGGGTCTAGGGCTGAGGGACTCAGGATTTAGGGGGTTTCAGGGCTTAGGATTCAGGGTTCAGGGTTAGGGTTCAGGGTTGACCGGTTTCTTAATGCTGTAGGGTTTGAGGCTTTCAGTGTATCGTTTCGGTCTAGCGCTAGCACCACCCAATAGAAACTGGGGTGCCAGCCTAGTACGCCACAGTCTTGGCCTTGTATAGACAGGCTGGGGACTGCACTAGCATTCGAAGAACATCATCGAATGATAGATCCTGCCGCAAGTCCGAAAAAAGCTGTAAACACCCCGTAGTTCTCTAGCTTCTGAGGCCCAACAGGCTCATAAAACAACCCCACACTCCACCACACTAACATGAAACCCGAAAAGTGGCCTGCTACAGACCACTGTCCGTTTACAGGGCACATGTACCTGGTTTCATACTACCAATACTAAAAATGCGGCATGACCTTCGAATACTACAATACCAAAATTCCCAAGGTAAACCGCACTTAGGGTCATGCAGAAGTAGGAGGATACTTGAAGGACAGCGGCGTTGCCTGCAAAGCTGCCGGCGCTGTTTTCCTTGACAAATGCATGAAGCACAGACAAGGGTAGCGGCATGCGCGGCAGCAAAAAAAACCGTGCTTGAGCCGGCTTGGGTAGAAAGACTCGTGCATGTTGACCTAACGAAGCTATGCTGACTCCAGAACTGCCCTGCCGTTGTGGCAACCCTTAATTTCAGAGAACAGCCTGAGCAAAGTTGCAGTTGCGTCACCCTCCCGCCCCAAACCTCCATGCGAACCCAAACAGAACCTCAACGTACGTTGTGACTAGATTCATGAAAGGAAGGGGCCGAAACACATTAAAAGCGAAACCTGTATGAGTCCAATCCTAGTTTGGGGAAGAGCATTCATCGAGGCCATGGCGACAACGAGGCGACTGGCAGCGATCAGCTCTTCAAAGCCTTGATTGGACGGCTACCCTGCCCTAAAACTAAATCGAGCCCCAGTAGGGCTCTGTAACGGCCAGTGTCCTTCAAAACAGGGGGGGTCTATAGATGGTTCCATGTTAGTGCGGGGAGGGTAGGATGATCATTCTTTGCAGCATGACAAGTACTTAAAGCACCCAAGCAGAGGATGCAGGTTGGAGTGGCACATGCAGATTGGATGCAAGGGCCACAGCATGCATGACCAGGTTCCTGCGCGTGCTGCAAAAAGCATCGTCAATCGGGCAGAAAGCCCTAAACCCTAAACCCTAAACGGTTCTCCTCCGAAGGTGCCCCGTGCTAAGCCCTTAGCCTTGAGATCAGCAAAACTATCCTTCAAACCACAGCAATGAGCAGCTTAAGTTTTTTTTTACGCTTGCCATGCGCTTC
>CAJNIZ010022001.1:139823-172024 GCA_905231905.1 Symbiodinium pilosum
ATATATATATATGTATATGTATGCAAAGATATCCGTCTAGGATGCATCCCCCTGCGTACATGCGAACAGCCCTGAGCATACTGCCGGCCCAGAGGCCGCTCTGTGCAAAGCAGCTTGCGCCTTGTCGAGATGCCTGCTTTGGTGGGTAGGGTCTAGGGTTTTTTGGAGGGGTTTAGGGTTCAGGGTTTGGGGGTCAGGGGACTTAGTAAGTATACTTATGTATATGGGGGTTGTAAGGGCTTCCATAGGATTATGTAGGGCTATGTAGGGGATATGGGGTTCAGGGTTTTGGGGTTCAGGGTCACGGGGACGTAGTCAGCATACTTATAGCTTGTAACCTCTTAAAGGCATGTGGTACCCAGCAATCCTCATTCCAGAGATGCTTGCTAAGCTCCGTACCCTCTAGGTGCTGGCTTGCAGGGAATCAGGAAGTGGGGCGGGGCTTAGGGTTGAGGCACCCCGACGTCCTGAAGCCTAAATTCTTAACCCTCAGTCCTGAACCCAAAACCACAAACCTTGACTCCTAAACGCTAAGCCCTAAACCTTAAATCATAAACCCTAAATCCTCAACCCTTAACCACAAACCGTAACTCCTAAATCCTGCCACCGAGGTGCCAGGAAGCGGTGCGCTGCTGTCGGGTCTGCCTGGCTAAAGCTTTGGCTTCGGGTTTAGGGTTTCCGTCTTGGGGTTTAGGGTGTAGGTGTGTAGGGCTTGGATTTTCGGGCTTAGGACTACGTTTTGAGGGTTTGGGGGTGTTGATTTCTTGGAAGGTTTAGGCTTTGGGGTTTAGAAGCTCAGATTTACGGTTTCGGGTCTAGGCTTTTTATTGTTATGGTTTTTGCCGCATTTAATTCAAGGTTTTTGGCTTTGGGTGTAAGACTCTGGTTTCAGGATTGAGGGGGTAGGGTCGCTTTTCAGAGGTGCTGCTAGGGGAAATAAAACTTAAACTTGGATTTCTCAAAATAATGGCACCTTTGAAGCTGTAGGGATACGTGCGGATTTCCGGGTGGAGGGTTGCTATTAAAAGTGGGTACCTGATGCAGACGTGCAAGCTCAGACAATCATATATGTTGCGTGTATTGTGTATTCTGTGCATGTTACATATTGCATGCATGTCACGGATGGAGCATATGTCTTCAGGTGGTAACTGGCACCCTAAACCCTAGACCCTTAGTTTCCTGCGGCTGGCGGTTCACAAAAGTCACAGCCCGCGTCCTTGGCATGCCACGAAAACAATGCCAAGTAGTTGCCTGTGTCTATACTATTCTTACTGTTTCTTAGTAGGGAATACGGGAATATAATCCCGAAACAATCCCTGAATAATACATTCCCATATTCCCCACTAAGAACCGGTTAAGTATTTCTATGCTCTTGGTAAAGTACACGAACCGCCGGGACTACTGCTTGGAGCGAGCAAGTTGTAGTTGCCTGGATACTGCCCATACCCTATATATAGCTGTCATATACAGGCATAATCTGGTATAAAGACAAAAATTTGCTGCTGGGACCTGTCTTGAAAGCTCCAGCTCCCCGTCGTGTCCAAACCAGCATGGACCTGCCAACTGAAGCAATGTAGAAGCTGTTGGGAAGAGGCATATATGGGCTGAGGATATATGAGGACCCTGATGAGAGCGCAATTATGTTGAGAAATTACCATGTCAGCCCCGGACTATTTGTGAAGCCAGCAAACTGTTAAGTCTGCATGGGAGCACTGTTTTTTGTTTCCGGAAAGTTGTCCATCATGACATTGCTTCCCGGCTACTTAGCTTAGGCGTCGGCTTGAGTAAAAGCATCTGTCATGTTTGGAGCTGCCCAGCGGTTTGGGGTTTAGCCCCTACAAAATTTAGTCCAGGGCTCACGTAGAAAACTGCATGAGGCTACTGCGGCGGACTGAGCCAAGAGGAACCCTAGGAAGCAGGGTTCAGGGTTTCAGGGTTTTACGGTGTGAAGGCTTTTGGTTTTTTAGGGTTTAAGGTCAAGGGTGTAGGGTGTGGGGTTTAGGGCTTAGGAAATAATGAAAAAACAACTGGAACATTAAATGGAAACTGGCTCTGCTTAGGGATTATAGGGGATTGTGCAACATGTTCAAGAGTCCAATCTCTCACCGTTCAAGAGTCCAATCTCTCAGCACAAAAAAGAGTTCCGACGATGTGTCGATATGCCTTGCAAACACCCCAACTTCTTTTGGCTTCGTTTCATGTAAGACTCCTCCGCTATTCCAACTCCATCTCCAACAGTAATAAACCTATCGGTATTCAAAACACGTAACACTCAAAACTTAAGCCCTAACATTGGGATCGCCAAAGAAATCCTAAAGTTCGGGGTCTGGGTAGCAGGCTAGCTGGCGATGCACTATAACTCTACTTCTGGCTATCCATGAACCTCCATGTACCAGGCAAGCTTCTACGTCACCTAACTTCATCTGTGTTGTTCTTGGTGGCTGCACGATGTGCTTGAAATACCATTGCCAAAGGGAGACTATAATCTAGCCCATTGCAACTACATACGCATGACTCTGGAATACAGAAACAATCCCCTCTCCGAAAAAACCTACAGACTTTGGGAACATGCTGCACCTTGCTGAGGGTCATGTGTGCTTGAGCAGACAGCAGCGCAGCCTGCCTCACTCAGCTGTTGGATTTAAGGGTTGGCAAGTAATGAAACGCGAAACCCTAACCCCTAACCCCTAAACCTTAAACTTACACCCTCATCCCTTAACCCTAAACCCTAAGCCCTAATCCCTTAACCTTAACGAGGAATATTAAGGAACCATGTACAGGGCATATGGGAGCTGCGCGGCGATTGCGTCCGGAATGGGAGACAAGGAGTCAGATTTCTGGTATTCGGCATCTCTTTGCGCGGTTCAGGGTATAGGGCTTAGGGTCCAGGGTTTAGGGTTTACGCTTAGGCTTTAGGGCGTAGGATTAAGGGTAATTTTAGGGTAAGGGTTCAGGGCTTAGGGACTGACAGGGACGAAGTCATCTTGAGCACACAGATTTGTCATGGGTATCTCTCCATTTTAGGAGTTCTCATGTGATGGTTCATGTGAATCAGTGAATCAGTGATAGGCTTGAGGGTTTAGGGTTTAGGGTGAGCACGGCAAAGGCCCGCAACAAAACCCAAGGTGTCATACACGATCAACCCTAGACCCTCTGCCCCTATTAGAACACTATGTAGTTCGCGTGGAAGAGACCTAGAAACTGCATTGTCATCACGTCAATGAATATACAATCCCCACCTCAAGGATACACCCATTCACACTCTATAAGAGGGACCCTAAATGGTAGTTGAGCCACATTTCTATCTGAAAATAGCCATTATGGAAGATAAAATCCCGTGCATTTTCAATACAGACCCAAATTATCCCGAAAAAAAATCCACAAAGGACCTTTAGATCAAACCAAAGTAGGACTTGTCCTAAACTCTTTTTGCAAAACAGGACAAATTTATTTAGCAACCCATATCATGATCGGAACTCCAGAACAGGCACCCCGACTACACGGAAATAAAGAACATTAGCCCCCAAATGTTAAGAATGGGCTCGGGCACCCACTGCTCTGCACAAGTGTTACTGACCGAAGGGCAACTCGAGGATCCTGCCACCAATTTGCGGGTGTTAGTATTCAGGGTTTTGGGTTGAGGGTGTTAGGATTCAGGGCTTCGGATTGAGGATGTTGGGATTCAGGGTTTCGGATTTAGGGTGTTGGGATTCAGGGTTTCGGATTTAGGGTGTTAGGCTTTAGGCTTTAGGGCTTCGGGTTGCTTAAGGCCGGGGCATCCTTCAGTACCCTAGCAACATCTTTGGATAAGGAGCTTGTAGAGGTGCCCAAAAGGGACCCTAAACCCCAAACCCTAAACCCTTAACCCCAAACCCTAAACCCTAAACCCAAAATACTACTAAGTAGTTTCCATTTTCTTGTCTTAGGGTTTAGGGCCGGGGCCCTGCAAGGTTGGGTTCTCTTTGCTTAGGTTTTTTTTAAATCACCCCTTCACACTCCTTTTCTGGGTGCAAGCCTTAGCTAGGGGAGGTTTTGTACTCCAGAAAGGGCAAAAAGGGCAAAAATGCCCGCTACCGCCACAGGGTTTTTGGTTTAGGGTTTAGCTTCCGCTACCGCCACAGGGGTTTTGGTTTAGGGTTTAGCTTCAAAATAGGACGATCCTTCTGAACTGGGGGTCTTCCCTGCTTGTGGGCCTCTCGGGATCTACCTGATTCACTATAAAATCCAAGTGCCCATTTCATGTCCCATTATCTTTTCCACCTGCTTTTCCACTATTCCTATAAATGGTAGCTGATCACATTGATACCTGTCTGCAAAAACTGTTGAAAAAAGAAAAAAAAAGATGTCCCCTAACGTGTTCCTTAAGATCTTCAGGAACTCTATGCATGTAAAGGACCTTTGGATCAACCCCCAAGTGTCCATACACTACCCTGAGCGGTCGTCAGCTTCAGGGGGCAGGGGACGCAGTTCCCTGCGTTGTCCTTCACCAGGAAGTAGCTGGACAGCTTGCCCAAGCCTTTGCAGGTGCATCCAAGTTTTCCAACTTTGAATACTATAATTATGATATTGAATATCCCTAAACCCTAAACCCTACCAAAAATTAGGGGTCCCTTATCTGGGGTTATCTTCTCTGAAAGCCGGGCAAAGCTGCTCAGGTTCTGGCATGTCAAGGACAATTTGACGGCATTGTTCTTTGGAAAAAGTGGGAGGAGGTAGCACTCGAAGTCGAGCAACGGCTGCCTCGCGAAGCAACGCGAGCACCCAACAAACTCCACTTGAAGGGGGCACTGGAGCAGACTGAACCCAGTCACTTAAGAGCTACTAGTGGGGTTCAAAATGAAAGGAATGGATCTTTCGTTGGCGAGGTTGTTCCCTCAACCCTAAACTTAAACCCTCGAATTTTCGCAAATAGCTCTGCCTTCTTCAGAGCTTAAGGTTTGACCGAGCGGTGCGCATGCAACAAATCCACACATACCCCGCGCACTGTGGCAACTTACCCCATTGCAAGGGTCTGAAAACCCGCCAAAAACCATCTAGCCAACGTGATCTCACTACAACTACTGCCACCAAATCCAGAGTAACAGGCGTCAGAACCAATTCCCTGAACTTAAAAACATAACCCTCCACCAATCCCTAAATCTCAACTTCTTAATTCGACACACCACAGCCCCTCAACCCGAATCCCCAAGCTCAACCCCCAAACCTAAAACTGCAAACCTCAACCCCTAAACCCTAAATGGTAGTTTCTGCTTTATTTCCATAATCCCGATATATCCATAATCCCGATATAATCCCGATATAACCCCAATGTTACACCCTACTTGGGTAGTGAAACTCTCTGAGCACTGCGTGCGTTGCGAGCCTGCAAAGCTCCGCTTGTCATGAGGGACAAGGCAAGAGCTGCATCAGGCTCGACCACCGGATCTGTGCCTGAATCTGGGTTCGGGATGTAGGGCCCAGGGTTTGGGCTAAATTTGGAGGCTTCGGGTTGAGGCTTTAGGATTAGGAATGCGGCTTTGAGAGCTTTTACTTCATGGCTTGAAGTATCTTAACGCTTTTAGGCTTTGGGTGTTGGGCTTAGACTGGGATTCAGGTGTCAGGGCACAGCGTGGAACTCCGCATTTTGAAGCCTCCAACCGCAGATCCCGAAGAAGGAACCCTGCTGCCACGTGCAGTGAAAGAGCCTGAATGATTCCAACAGCCTCCCTTACAATCCTTATACAACCCTAATACACATAATACCCCCGGAACCCTATGCTAGTTGGTCCCTAAACCCTACACCATAAACTTCCTGAACCCCTACATTAGCCACGCCTTTCCCTCAACTCCCCCAAGACAACTTGCAGCGACAACTCTAAAGCTGAGACTGGCACTGTGCAAAGCTGCCTCAAGCAATCTCATGGGCTCCATAAACGGTTTAGGGTTTAGGGTTTAGGGTTTAGGGACACCGCCCAGCTACGACAAGACGCTCCAATCATCATCAACGATTGCAAGGGGTTATGGGCCGTTGTGTGTGCGCGCAAGAGGAATCACTGTAGCAGTGATCCCGCGCAAGTACAATCCAGGCTCCCTCACATTACGTTCAACTAGCCTTACCTGCACCTAAACAAGCATAATTGCGAGAGAACCTAGAGGGGGGTGGGGGTAGCGCAGGAGGCGGGTTAGGGAACGAACAATATCGCAGTTAAGCCTGTGGTTTAGAGCTTAGGGTCGGAAAAATTACACCAGGCATGTCTTGCCGGACTGTCAATTCAACCCTCAGCTTGCAATCCTGCGATCCTGCGCCCAAAGTTCATGTGAGCTACCGTCAGCAATTCCTACATAATCTAACGGACATGTGTCCCTTGTTAAAGACTATCTTGGGACCATAAATTGTAAACTACAGTAAGGACCCCTATGTCCGCCTTAGTCCACCTTTAATGGCCCAGTGCTCATGTAGCAACATAGAAAACTCTCATTAGCCTAGTCCCTCACTGCTGCAATGGGTCAGCCAGTCACACTGCGGCAAGCCCATGAGAACAATGCTGTTCCGGTGACTATTACTGGCACTGTTAGCTATTAGCTGTGTTTATTGAAGCTCTAGCTTCCAAGAGATGCTACGCCCTAGACGATAGGTAACGGTGTTAGTAGTATATGCCTGTATAACCCTATATAAAACCCTAAACCCTAAATAGTAGTTTCCATTTTTCCATTACCTCTTTATTACCTATATATAGCCCTATATATATCCCTAAAATGGAGCGTGCCGGCCAAGATCCTGGAGAAAGGTCAGGCGCAGGCATAGGTTTCTGCAAGAGCGCGGTCGCCCAAACGGCCCACCAGCAGCATGGCATCCTAGCAGCGGAGGGATTGAGGTTCAGGGCTCAGGAACGAGGGCTTACGAGAAAGGCACTACAATTCAGGGACTAGGGACTAAGCTTTAGGAATCTGCGTGTAAAGTGTAGGCTGAAGGAATGCTAGCGCACAGATATGCTCGCTTTTCTTGTGATTGCCGTCGGGCTCTCATGTCCATGACATGTTGCTGCTGCCAAAGCTTCGCCTGTTTCTTCTATGCCCTTGCTCATTTCCCGCTACCTCCTCTAGTAACTGCATTCCTCAAATAAGACATGCTTACATCTGCAAAGCCATGCAGTGACCAGTTCTGACGTTCCCTGCCAGCAAGAATCTTCCCCCGTACTTTACAACGCACTCCGTGATGGACATCACTGTGCGGGGTGGGTTTTTTGGATTCAGGGGGAGGGGTTATGATGAACCTTGGGTACTGCCCCTCTCAGTAACAGTTGGATGATGTGTATAATATGGTTAAATATAGCCCTTAATAGGACCTCTAATATAGACTGTTACTGTGTGGGGGCAGTACCCAAGATGAACCTTACTTCCTTCCCAAACAGGAGCTTCCTGGTCATCATTGAGAGACAACTCCTCATCCTCGTCCTCCAGAAGGCCTTTGCAAAGCGGCCATGCCACTCCTCGCTAACCCAGACCCATGGTTAATAAACCTCCTCTTATTAATAGGGGGTATAATAGGGATCCTAATATTAAGGCCCTTAAAAGGCGGGGGTTTGTTAATTCTGGGTCTACATTACAGGATTGAGGACCTGTGGTCAACCACTTTGCATCTTACAGATTGTAACTGTGTATTTAGGGTCATTGTTCATACGATTATTCCTACTAGTAGAATATTCTCTGCTTCCTCCATCTATCTATGTCCCACACATCTTGCGGCATAGCATTCGGAAACTGCTTATCACATGAGCTGCAGTCAACAGTTCCACAGAATCACGCGTTCTTAACCCCGAAGGGACCCCTAAACCCTAAACCTCCAACCCCTATGGTTCCTTGGTAACCTTGAAAAAGACAGTAGCTCACATGGTGATGTGCTTCGGCCACAGCCGCATTGCCAAGGTCGGGGCACTGAATCGCATCCACCTTCTTCGAGCGAAATGGAAAATTATCTTCGTGTGGCTTTTAGAGAGAGTAGATAGTACCACTTGAAAATAATGGAAAGTCAAGCGGAAAAGAAAATGCATTATGAAATGGAAACTTCTGGCAACAGCAGCGGTCTAGTTGCACTCAGAACACACCTCATCTTCCAAATTGAAGGTTCCTGCAAGAGGACAAGCGAGGAAAATGCCATCCGGGTCTGATCTTGCAAACGCTGTCCTCCATGCAATGCGCCCACGATGCAATCCTGGACTCCAGCCACTGGAGTTTTGCCACGCAGGGAAGGGAAAAGATGAAAAAGGTCATGTTGGGGGGTATATAAGGGTTATATGGGGATGCTGGAAAATAAAATGGAAACTACAGTTTAGGGTTTAGGGCTCAGAGATTTATGAGCCAGGGCTACGAACAGAAGAGGGAGACATACGGGCCCGGCAGTACCTGGGCAGCAAAAAATGCTGATCAACTATTGTTTGCAACTTGCCACCCGACAGTCAACTTGATACAAGGCTGCCCAAAGCCACATCCGTGTCCGCTCAGACAAAGAAGAGGGGCAGAGGGAAAGACAGCCGGACTTGCTCTCCCTAAGCAATATGAAATGCCAAGAAGAATACGGCTACTAGTAGTTGCGGTAATAGCAGTTAATCATCGTAAAAATGTGAAAATGGGTTAGGAGGACCCCACACCCCGTAATAGTGGTATAACAGGAATATAAAAGGACCCTAATAGAATCCCTATTATCCCTTATAGTCACTATTACTGGGTGGGGGGTCCACCTAAAATATGGGGCCCATAGGACTACTGTCCTTAAGGGTGGCTACATGGGGTGAGGCTAATGCGGTGATCCTGGACAACGAGATGTGACAAACACATCGGGCAAACTTACTGCAAGGGAATGAATTACATAGGGACTATATGGTAGTTTCCCAAAATAAGGGGACCCCAATATAGACCCCAAAATACGATAATCCTTATTATGGGGACCCCCCAAAAAGTACCCCTAATTTAAAGAAACTCCCATATATGGGGCTTATAATCCCTCATTCCCTACTAACCCTCAGATAAGTAATGAGGCCAAGGAAGCCCGAGGCTGTCTTACAGCATGGTTACAAGTACCTCTGTTCAGGATGCAGGGCTTCAGGCTTCGGGTAAGAGCAGTATTCCTAGCGTTTAGGGTTTAGGGTTTAGGGAAAATTTTGCATGACAGAGTGAACAAGAAAGAAATCACCCCTCCCTACACCCAACAAAACCCACCATGAAACCATCTGCATTCGGTACAGACGTAGGTACCCCTTATATGCTCCAAAATACTACAGCCACACGCCGGCCCAAAAAGCATCGCCAGTCTTTGGAAACCTTCATGCAGCTGATATCACACAGGCTGCAGGACGGTACATACCTTACACCTTGCGAATGGAGGACTCTAGCCTAGCAATGTCAGGCAGGATTTTTTCGAAGTGACAGTACAATGTTCCCCAACTTGTACATCCTAAACCCTAAACCCCAAACAGAATGGTAGCTTCCATTTCATTGTCCATTTTCTTTTCCATCTGATCGTCCATTGCCACTAGGCTCCTTATGAAGAAGCTGAGACACCGGCGGCAGCCAGAGCGCACAAGTGCCCTCGACTTGCCTGTGCCAGTGCAGACGCCGCCTGCAGCAACTGTTGATACACAACATCCTGCATGACCTTGGCGTACTGTAGTACCATAATGCCCAAGTTATGAGAGTGTACTTTAGATTCCCAATGTTTCAGCAGCTTAAGGACTTCATGGCTTCATGGCTCACGAGGGCTTAGGGTTCAGGCTTAGGTTTAGAGTTTCACGTTTTAGGCTTTCAACAGGTTGAAGGTTGATGGGACTTAGCCACTGCATTCTAGTTCAGGTTAAGGGTATAGGGTTCAGCGGTTAGGGTCCAGGAATTAGGGTTTGACATTGCACTTGCTTGTCTAAGGCTACGATGATGAGAAGTAGAGTCGGTTCAATTGTGTCCTCTACAGAGCTACATGAACCTATAAGTTAGCTTCGCACTCCTGCATAGAGGCTTCTTGCTGGATTCCTGGCCCGAAAGGAAAAGCAACACAAGATAGGGTAACCCAGGCCGCGAAACCAACACAAGTACGACTTAGGGTATTGGATTTAGGTTTGAGGTTGAGGCTTTACAGTATACTTCTTGATAACATGACAGAACCAAAACACTGAGGATCAGAAATCCCATGCCACCCATGAATGTCATCAGAAAGAATAGTTGAGAAACAGTTTCTAAACACGTGCATCCTCTATAAGCTCCAAAGAACCCTGGTACACGCTCTTATAAACCCTTTTATCCCAGACGATCCCTGCACAAAGTCCCGTCAACTCAGAACAGACTCCTGAACCCCTGCAAGAAACACGTGCAAAGTTCAAGGACCCCAAGCGGCCCTGAGAAGTATCCGGCACCCTGAACTACCTGACATCCTAAAACCCTAAATCCTAAACCCCTAAATCCCAAATCGAAAACCCTAAACCCTAAACCCTGAACCCTGAACCCCAAACCCTAAACCAAGCTTGTCTCCAAGAGTAGCAGACGGACCTTGTAACCTGCCGCACTCGCAAGGTCTTCAGCTCGACTGAGTTGCTCATGGGCCGTCTGCAAGGCCTGTTGGAACGTGGAAGTTACATGAGCCATAGTCCAAACTCCCTAAAAGGTGATATAGGGGATTACAAAAGGGAACTATTATAGAGGTTATCAAGGGGATACTAAAAGTTTAGATTATAGCTCAAATAATGCTGGTACGAAAAACTTGCATGACGTCAGAACGCAAGAGAGAATACCATGTTTCCGATGGCATGTTGTACTTAGAGCCGTGCACGATTTTTAGTCGCAAGCGCAGGAAGTCTCTTAGGAATTCACGGTTCGAGGTTCAAGGACTAAGCATGGACCCCAGGATGTAGGATTTAGGGCGGGCTAGGGTTTAGGGGTACAGTCTATGTGTCCAAGGATAAGTTCAGGATTGCTGAAGGGATTATCTTGGGACAAGATGCAATCATTTGTTGCAAACCTCGATCATGATTTTTAGCCTACATGTTAGGTCGTGCCCCCAAGACCCCAATAGGAGTATATTCGGCATAAGAATAAAAACTCTAGCATAATCATCATTATCCCTAGTGGTCATGAATAGTGGGGGGCTTCAGCTAACTAGCATCGTTCTTTGCACACGTGTGTTCCGCAGAAAGGATAACGAGGAGATTCTACTGTAGGATGCTATGGGAGTTTCTGGAAAAGGATACCAATACAGACCCTAAGGGATATAGGGATGATGAGGGGATTATGAAGCTCCTCATGAAGGATTATATAGGGAGCATGTTGGCAAGCTCCAGGATGCCTCCCCAGAAGTTATAGAAAAGTCTTTTCCTGAAAGCTCAAAAGCTCTTATGTGAGGGTCCATACCCAAAACCCTAACCTGACCCATCAACCTCAAGACATGTGAATTCCCCAGGCTACCATCCCCATAAATGCCAAGAAAACCTGGCTTAGGATTTAAGGGGTTGAAGGTAAATCATGACTAAACTCTTTTAGCACTCTGGTCGCGGGCAGCGTCTCAAAGGAGAGCTGTAACAGTTTGCACAAACGTGAGGAGCACGGCAGTACACGCACGGCCGCGAAGCGCAGGAGGAAGAGCACATCCAGCACTCACACTCCTGGCGGCAAAGCAGTGTAGAATTTTGGAAAAAGATCATTCCGCTAAAAATGTGGCCTGTGCGTAGCATGCTCGGCTGCAGCTTTGCCTTTCATAAAGATAGTCTAGTCAGGTAGCATTCTGTGCAATGGGTCTGGTCCTCGCACTGCATTAGCTCGGCTGCTGAGCATTTTCTGCACAGACCGAGGTGTGTTTCGCACACACCTCAGAGAAACCAAGAGCAATCAGGCTTCTGTCCGGCTCATGAAAATGCTGTCATGCTACTAGCAATGGTAATCAAAGTAACCACAATCAAATTTCGTGCCATGGCACCGCAAACTTCACCTCCGAGATCACCCAAGCTTTCTTGGCAGTTCCTTAGGGAAATTTTGGGCCGTTATTGGAAGGGCCTAAACCTTAAACCCTAAACTGTGTGGCTTTTGAATGGTGACTAGACTTACATGCTACACGTAGAGTATGACCATGCCTACTACCCTTAGGGAACCCTCAATTGTGTCATAGATTCGGTTACTGAGTGGGTGATTGTCCTGGGACACTCCCCTCGAATTCAGTAGCGCAAGAAACAAGCCCTAATTCCTAAACTCTGAACCCTTGCATGATTCGTTAGGGCCTCTTGTGTTCAGGATCCTACTACTTCTGGCTTGCGGAATGAACTCCCAAGTGCGCTTTAGGCTTTAGTGAGCTTGAGACCATGGAGAAAGCTTTTTGAAACCACAAACTTCACGGCATTAGCAATTCACCTCGCCATCTTCCTTTTTTGAGACTGCTAGTCCAGCCTGCCTTAACTTCAGGCAGGTAAAGCAAACAGAGACACTCATCGTGCTTGCTGGACTACATGTTGCATGACGGGGGGTTCAAAACTTGAGGCTTAGATTCAGACTGCTTGAACGATGTCAGGGATAACAGGGGAGAATTTTACGCATTAGCAGGACTGTGACGGCGGACATGTTGATGGGAGTACCTGACAAACTGTCAGGGCCATAACGGGAACTCCTGCAGAGATGATGAGGCACGCTGTGACACCATGGGTTTAGGGTTTAGGGGTTTAGGGGTTTAGGGGTTTAGGGGTTTAGGGTTTAGGGTTTAGGGTTTAGGGGTTTAGGGGTTTAGGGTTTAGGGGCTTAGCTTCTTATGGAAATGGAAACAAAAACTAACCGCGCACAGCTGCGCACAAAGGCTGGGCTGAAAAATCTCATCGCCGTCATCGGCAACGGCAGAAGATGGCACATCCGCGCCTGTGCCGAAGTGGAGCTTGGAGCTCTCCAAGGATTACTTGCTGGTGCTTGGAAGGGAAGCAAGGAATATAGTCTTTATATGATTCCTATATAATATGTTCCCTTATTCCCTACTAGCCTCCAGGCCCCCAGCAAGCAGCATTTAGGGCTTTCTTTGTTACGGCTCCTTTTGCTCGCACGTCTATGGGTTTTAAGCCTTATGCGAACTAGCATGAGAAGCGGCGTCCTTGCCCGAGAGAAAGCAACTCCAGCAGTTCGTCTACAATCCGAACTCGAACCCACCGAGGGCTGGGAACGTCAGCACGGCAGGATGGGCAAGAGGAGGAGCGCTTTAGCCACTCTTGCCTTGACAGCATCCTTGAGGCCTGTACCCATATTGATAAGCCTAATTTCACTGTTAAAGAAAAGCATACACAAACACGCAAAAGCGTTGACGCCTATGCGAAAGGTGGCAAATCCAACTCTGCATCCGAGATTCGCACAGCCTTTGCAGAACACATGGCCGCAAGGAATCAAAGCAACAGAGTTGCGAAGTCTGCTGTGACAGATTGGGCAGTCCGGCGCGGCACACGAAATAGGCCTGCAAGAAATGAAGGAATTTCCCAAACCAGAGTGCTCATTGGAAACTAGCCAGAGGACCGTAAGTTGGCCACTTGCCATCTGGACCCTTCTGGGGAGTCTCGATATTCTGCACTCATCCGATTTTGCAGTCGGCTTGAAGGCTTAGCGCTTATCATGAAACAGGTTCATGATGTCCAGCTCACCCTTTTTCCATGTGCAACGTCGATAATTGGACATTGGCACTTGAAGGTAATGATTTCATAACAATCCAAATGACCATCCGGTGGACCTATCATATTGTGCCAAAGAGGAACTGCTCGCTTCATCCAGGGTGGTCTGCTCAATATTTTTACGGACATCGTTGCTCTTCATATGACAACACTTACTATTCTGAGTCCCGCAGCACTTGCCCATATATCCATCTTATCACAACCGTTTTTGGGCCCACCCTAAACCCTGGCCCTGGACCTGAACCGTGAAGCCCCAAACCCTAGACCCTTGAAGCTGAACCCTCGACTATAAATCCAAGACCCTAACCTAGAACTCAGAATCAACCTCATAATACAGTAATGGCGCACACGGTGCGTATATTGATGAAGCCTTGAAAGCCCTTTAGAGGACCCATGGATGCTGAACCTGAAACCTTTCATAATCCTACACCCTGGAAGCTCAACGCCCTTTCCCATGCGTTCCCGCATATCACCATATATCCACATATCTCCCCCCTAGACCCTAGAACTCTAAGCCCTAAACCCCTACACCCCGAACCTCGGCCCTATACCACAGCGGACCTGGGTTGTGGCTTTCCGCCCTCATCGCGCTTACGCTTGGGTCGGGAAGATGCCATGGCACCAGCTCGCAAGAAAATTTGGGAACACAGGGATCCTAAGGGTTCGGGGTTTAGGGTTCAGGGTTTTTAGGTTTGGGGTTGAGGGTTTAGGGTTTTTGGATTTAGGAGTTTTGTGTTTGGATTCAGTAAGGTCCCCTTCAGATTACTTGGGGTTATTTCGAGAAACTCCTTGGATATATGGATTCAGGGCTGCAAACTTTAAGATTCGGGAGGGCTGCCAAACGTGAGGCCGTGAGTGTTTTCTAAGGTGTTGTGTTTAGGGGGCCACGCCTTTGGGAGAATGGCGTAATCATTCGGTCGGGATTTAAAGGTTCTTTCTGGGAGGTATGCTTGCAAGGAAGATCTCAATTGCTCACAGGCTCACGTGGACGCTAGCTTGAGACGGCGATAACACCTGACATCTGTCGCGGCGGTCTGGTTTGCTGTGACTTAGATAGCACGATTGCTTGATCGAACAGCTTCAAATTAGGGAAAAGGGATCATGTTTCAGGATGGAGCATATTTAAGCCTGGATATAGTTTTGAGATACCTTTTTTGAGAACCCTGCGCATACATTGATTATGAGGATGGCGAAGGGAATGTGCGTATGCGTGGATTAGAAGGATTCTATAGGTGGGTAGCTCCAGCATCATCATCTTCCGCAAGAGTGTTGTCTAACGTGGGGCATAAAACCCGAGCTCGCCAAACATTCTTAAATTCACACGCACACAAAACCATGGTGAAACCGTACCTCCGCAACCCTAACCCTAAATGGCACACCCTACAGGCCAGTATCTGCTCACCAGAACCTGAAAGCACGCATTTAGGGTCCAGGTGTGGGGTGTAAAGCCAGGTATGATGCAGTCCTTCATAGGACATGCCTCTGCAGGAAATTCTTTGGCTAAGGAACCAAGTACAGCGCGATTAACACTAACACTAGAAAACATTTTGATCCACACGAATCACAACCTAGATTTGCATTTGCCCACAAGCCTGAAACCCCGAACCAGCAGAATGATCGCGCAACCAGGAATACCAAAAGCATCAGCATTTCGTTAACCTTCCCTCCCCTGCGCCTGCATCAGAGAAGCGACAGAGCCGTCGGCATCGTCTGACAGGGAATACGAACATCTTCCGTGGTTTTCATATCATTGATCTCTTCAAAGCAGCTCCACTGGGGCAGACGTAGGTGGGAGCATTGGGCCTGCTAACATCTGAAAACCCTCTTGATGCTCTCTAACTTCGCATGTTATCGGTTATCAGTAGGATCAATGGCGCCGATTGCAGTAACAGTAGAAAAATATTGGATCATTTGCGATCCTCCTCCTATCTGGCAGCCTGAAAATGCCTTAAGCATCTCTCTTGTCTCTCGCGGCCTCCTCCTCGAACTTCAGCGGCATGACCTATTGATCCAACCTCGGAACCAAGGCGTCTCGCAAATTCGCTCACTGGTGGTTAGTAAGCAAGGAATAAGGGAATATTCTATACATAGGGATGATATTCCCGAATTCCCTACTGACCCCGCCCCTACTAAGTTTAGGGTTTTCAAAGACTTTGGACAGATGTGAGTGTCCTGCTCGGGATCATGTATTCAATGGGTTCAGGGCTTAGGTTTTACGTGCTCATGATTTAGGATCTAATGTTTAGGGCTTGAGCTTCAGAGCTGAGGGCCTAGGGATCAGGCCTTGGGGCTTAGGGTTCAGGGTTCAACCTGGATGAAGATGGTACACTCGGCTCAGAGCTTACAGTTTAGGGTTGCCTGAATCACGACACTGACAAAGCGTGCCAAATCAAATACAGACTTTGACAGGAGCCTAAGCATCTTAGTGCAGGGGCCTATTTTGTGGGAAGATGGAGAACGAAATGGAAATGAAACTATGAAATGAAATGAAAGCTGGGCTTTCGGATGGCCTATTCAGTCAGGATGGGGGTTTCGGGGTTTATGGTACTACAAACATTCACATATATGTATATATATAAAGAATCATAAGGGGATGAGACTGCAAACTGTTCAGGATTCTACAGTACCTTACATCTGGTCTTGCTCCACGGGGGGAATTCTGATTGATCATCCCTCGAGTACTCAACTACCACCCCCGAGCCCTCTCCCTCAAACACCAATATAAAACACAGAGACACACAAACCTCACATGAAATGTATCAGGGTGCATATTTGTTGTTGCACGTACTCTAGAGCAGTCGCGGCGAGGTAAATTCTACATGCAGGGAAAAGGCAATAAGCCTTGCCAGGTTGGCTCGAGCTTGTGAGGGAACGACCCAAAAGTGGTCGGCAAACGAAACAAGGATGAACCCTTGAAAGATGACAGTGAGTCCCTCACAAGCCTTGAGCAATTTAGCTAGCTCATATTGAGCCGGCCCCAAAAGGGGGTCTTGAAGGTTCACTGAACCGTCGCAAGCATAAATAGCCCACAGAACTTCCCTCCAGAGCGTATGGACACACAAAGCCTGCCTAGGGAGGTCGGCTGCATCAAGAAAACCGGCACGAAAGGCTGACCAAGCGGCTCTAACACGCATCTGCAAATCTCCTGAATGCGCCTGTCTATCCTCTGCCTGTGAGGGAGGCTGGAGCGTGGCCCACCATTCGATGGGCCCTTGCAAACGAACAGCAGGCAACTCTGAATGCTTGCCTAATGTTTTACAAGTGGGACGGAGGTCAAGGTCGGATGCTTCAAAGACATGCTTGCAACGGACAGATTTTCTCAGATGTTCCCAAAGTCTGGCCGGCGACCAAAACTCAACAAGACACACCGGACAAAGGGTGTGGTCATGCAGGAGCGCACCAAGCGAAAGGACTCCATGGGTTTTGCTCCTGTGAGCCGCTAAGGCTGCTTGGCCTCTGATAACCTTGTGACATTCTGGGCATACTTGCCGTGGCAGTGCCTCTGTGGATAACACTGGTTGCCGCCATGAGATGGCATGTTGAGAAAACACTCCATCAAGCAGTTTGGCTTTGTGTAACACATGTTCAGAATGCCCTTCAAGTGTGTGCAGCTTTTGTTGGATGAGAACCTTGAGCTTCAACCTAAAGGGCTTACAATGCTCGCGAATCCATTCAAAAAACTGCTGAACTTGAAAAATCTCAAGCGGCTCACATGTAGGGGCAACCGGACATGCAAGTTCGTGAAAACTGGCCCAGTCTGAAACTACGAGGCTAATCCATGTTCGCTCTTGTGAAAGCGCCGCCACAATGTAGTCGTCAACAAGTGGCGCAACTGACAGGACTGTCCGCATGCGCTGAAACTTGAGGGCATCCGCAGGCCTAAGCACAACCAAGGCACAGCATACCTCATCATCAGTGAGCCCCCTGCAAGAGGTATTCAAAATGGGTCGAATGCATTGACGATACATGTTGGCAATGGCTTCGTGTGCACGACGTGCGGTAGCCTTGTCAGTAGTAACCCAAAGCCCAGACCCATGTAGCAAACTAGCAAGAGGCCCCTGCACTACAAGTCTGACCTTCTCAGCGCATGACAAACAACTGTTGAAGAGTAGCCGCTTACGTAGGGCTGCAAAAATCGGCTTGGCGATTGAAAGGCGGTGAGCAATAGCTGAGACTTGCTGGCCACTGGCACGCCACCGACTACCCAGATGTGTGTACTCTGCAATGAGTTGCAGTCGCTTGCCTTGGCCTGGACCATGTGTCAGCTGCACACATCCATGCTGTTCAATCATCCATAGCTTCTTGACAGTTCTTGCCCCTTTCCCCCGGAAAAAAGCACATGGCAGCCGTCTTACCTGGGGAGTAGTTCACATGCACGCCAGTGCTGCGCAGGGATTGCTCAACAACCGTCGCAACCCTTGCAAGTTTGGGAACAAGCCCTGCCGCAGTGGGGGAGCTCACTACAATAGCAAGATCGTCGACCCATGTGGAAGTAGATGCTTCAGACACCACTATAGCGTCCCGTGCCCGGCTGGCAGGGAAGGACTCGATGGTGACCAATAAATCTTGCTCACGCAGACGGCACTGAAGGTTGTGATGGAATCGGACAAGCGCCAGCTGGAAAACTATGTCCGCCAACGGGGAACCCGGTATGGTTCCTGCCTGAGTAAGGTACACGCCGTCATTCTCTTTGCCAATGCAGAAATGCGACCCATGAAATCCTGTTCTCAAGAAATCGTGGACAAAAGACGGCGTATCAGCCTGCGCCAGAATAGAAGGCCCGCAAAGGAGCTTGAAAAGGTCCTCTCTGACAAGCTCATCTGTATGCATCTCTTCTATGATGTTGATGATTCTGGCTGCCCCAGCTTCGGTCGCATCGGCCCCTGTGACGATCTCTCGAATAGCCGAGTAAAATGCTTGGACACCGTCTATATAAAGAATTCCTGCACTGTGCCTCAGTTGACGCATCCGCCTGAGATGCGCAACAACATGCAGTGCCGGAACAGTCATAGGCCCACCAGGTCGCCCGCCCAGCTGAAGCAGCAGTGCCAAGCGATCAAGTGCCTGAAGCAGGAATCGCCTCATGGTTGTACAAGCCGCCTTGTGTGGAATCTCCTGGAGAGCTATTGAACGCCAGCCTTCAACACTGGTCGGGTTTTTCCCGGGCTTCGGGATCGGGCATATTTGCGACCGCAGGAAGGCTATTGGGATCTCACCCCTCATCAACTGCTTGAGCATCAAGGGGAACATGACTACAGCAGCAGGTGTGGAGGCAGACTTGAAGATCTCTGGTCTCAGTCCGGAGGCACCTGGCGCTTTCCCAATTTTGGTTTTCCTGAAAGCCGTTGCCAAATCCGCGATCCCAGGTACTATGCCCCCATTGAGCGTAGCTGCCTCACGTTCCGGACCATCATGCACGAGCTTGTAAAACTCACTGCGCCCAACTGCAACCGCTTTCTCTGCTTTAGCAAAATGGTCACCCAGCGCTCGAAAGACATCGGCCTGTTCGGTAATCAAATTGCCAGAGGCATCCTTAATGGGAGGCAAGGTTGGGGGCGGCTTGTAGCGGCGGCCAGATCTCATCAGAGCCGTCATCAACTTAGCAATGGCACTGGGACCTTCATCTCTAGCATCTTGAAAGGCTTGTTGTGCACGCACAGCTTGACACTGCTTCATTACTCGGCCAATATCTCTTCTCAAACATGTCAGCTGGCGCCAAAGAAACGCAACATGATGATTTTGATTGCGGCGTTTGCAAGGGAACCGCTTCAAAGTTTGATCGTGATGAAAATGCCATTGCTGCTTGACGCCAACTGAAACAGCCCACAACCGGAAGCAAACCCACAAGAACTCCTTCCTGTATTGCTGGCCCCTCTGTCTCAGCTGTCCCCGAACCTGGGTCCCCTGGAATGACGCGGGAATGCCTTGGTGCATTGCACCGTCAGATAGTCCTGAAGCTGTTCCCAATGGTCGCAAGCATGTGTGTCCCAAGAGATCTGTGGGGCATTGTAAAAAATGTCACGGAGTTTTCGCTGGCCCTCAGCAGAACACATGGCCTTAACATTGAAAGAACCTCTGTCTTGGCTAGAAGCTTTAGCCTGGATCGCAAAGGAAAAATTGACTGCCAGAGGCCTGTGATCGATATCTGCAAAGAGATCAAGCAAATCAAAGTCAGCACCCACTGTCCGCAGGTGCATTGCCATGTCCCGCGGGATCAGGACATAGTCAAGAGCTTTCTCATATCCACTCGGGCTTCTCCATGTCTTGATTGCATTGCCCCACTCGTCCCACAAATCAGACGGTGTGACCTTAGACTGTTCCAGAAAGGAGACCATCGCTTTCGCATTGTCATCCAGTGGCTTGTAGTACAATCGCTCCCAACAACCAGGATCAAAGGAAGCATTGGCATCTATCAAAAGGATCTTGATGGAGGTTTCCGGAAGCTGTCCTGCTATGATCGACAGCTGTCTGCAGAAACGCTGTATGTCACTGCTAGGGGACGAAGCAGTGGGTGCATGGGCAGCAATGATCCCAAACCGCACATCACCTGCAATACCTGAAATGGAGAGACACCTATGATCTGAATGATGTTTGACAAAGGTATCACTCTGCCATCTCAAGGGATTTCCGAAAGCATCAACACCGGGATGTGTTATCTTGGAAAGCCAGATCTGACACCCGCCTTGGCCTTGAAGGGAATGGGAGGCGAATTTGAAGAAATGACTGCCATGCTCAAGGCCCTCATGACCTTGCCTGCATTCTTGGAGTCCTAAGATGCAACATCCACGATTGCCAAAGTGCTGCTCAAGGCACTCTACCTGTCCGGCAACACGCAAGGACAAGGTATTGTACGTGACTGCTCGAATGTTGAAAACATGCCGACACGGAACTTCATTGGGCTGACCTTCAGGTTTGTCGCGCCGGTGCCGCGACAAAACGTCAGAACTGAAACTGCCGTCTGCATGAGCGGAAGGCCAACACTCTGGTACTTCCTCAGACGCAAGCGCCAGCCAGAGCCACTTCATATAACCCTCACTGAGCATACCCTGAACCAGGTCATTTGCAACTCATGGCCACAGGCAACCGCATTAAGTTGACGTCTTGCCAAGTGATCTGCAACTTCGTTCCATGGGTGCCCTGAGTGTCCAACTACATGGGTCCAAGTGGGTTGGAGACCTCGAAGGAAACATATCGCTTCAACAGACGCCACCAGGTGATCAATGGACGATCCTTTGGGGCTGCCTAGGCGCATGACTTGGCTAGCCGACATGCAATCGTAGCAGATTTCCAAAGGTATGCGACCTTCTACTGTCAGGTGGATCAACCGTGCATGAATCATGCCACAAAGTTCTGCTACATGCGCATTGGCCGGCACCGAAAGTTCAGGGTCAGAAGTGTCGACGGCACCTGAAATGAAACCTGCCAGTTGCCATTGCTCATTGACCTGTACGAGTCCCACAACAGAATGAGCAACTAGTTCATGGCCCTCTTTAAAGGAACCATCAGTAAAAAGAGCAACCCCGGAAAAGGCATCAACTCGATTCCAAAAAGGCGTGGTGCGAAGTGCCGTCTGGGCATGCTCATGCATATCAGGACTGGGGACCAAAGCCTGACGCAACTGGTCAAGTCGATGACCCTCAAGCAGAAGCTCAATCATGTCATGATCAACCCCGCATGATAGCCAGCTCTGGTGGTCCTGCGGCACATGACATGGTGGCGGTACAACGGTCTGCAACTCTAAGACGACCCGGCCCGTTGCAAAGCTCTGGAAGCTGGGCTGTTCTGTGGGCTCTTCAGTTTGCAACATCTGGCAAGCTAGGTGCGGATCAGAATGACCTGTACACTGTACATCACTTGGCTGGCTATGTACACTCAGGTTCGAAACTGTGGCAAAAACATTGCACTCTCTGCTGCGCTTGCGCTGCATATCTTTGAAGAACCATACCAGCTCGCCACAGAGACAATGAAAGTCGTCATCCTTAGCTTGATCCAGAAGTGTTAGCAGCGGCTGTTCATCAGGTTGCAGTGCATCCTCCGCTGCAAAGGTTGGCAAAAAGTGCCATGTCTCGCAGGGTCGGGCGCAACTGGCTTTATGTTGTATGGAGAAAATGTCACCCGCGGCTGGCTCGCCTCTCACGGAACCACGCGGCTCACTGGTGTAGCCATCTTCACGCAAATGACCTGCGCTCATACAGCTTTCTGTCAACGGAAGTAGGACAGACATTCCAGAAACGACATTCTGCAGAAAGGCAACCCCGGCCACGAAAAGCTTAATACCAGAAGTGGTCGTTGTTCCATTACTGGGTCGGCCTTGAGCCGAACGTCGACTGTGTCTCGAAGGTCCCCTCTGGTTGTCCAAAATGGACCTCAAAGCAGCATTGTGTGCAGAGGTGTCCCCTCGATTGCCCACACGAATGGCACTTGATACCGAAACATCGAGGTTCCACATATCCAACAATGTGTCATGGCCCATCTCATCAGTGTCTCTCTGTGGAACCTCCATAAGAGAAGTTCCAGCAGGAGGATTGTCAGATGTACGCCTGCCAGACCCAGCCCCATTTGCTGAACCAGCTGAGCCGCTGGGCGCCGGTTTTCCAGACGGTGCTAAGGTGTCTGTATCATAGTCAGACGTCTCACTTTCGGACTCTGACTCCTCTGTCTCCCCATTGTCCGGAACAAAATTGAGAAAGAAGACGTCACCATCTCTGCACATCATGCGTCCATGCATGCGCTCGCCACCAGTGACGCGGATTTTGAAGCCAGGAATGAAGGGGATGTCTAGACCAACCGCAGCGAGGAACTGTCGCTGCGCAAGGTCTCGTTGTTGCAGCCATACTGCCTTGCTTTCACGACCAATTCCTCTCAAGACAAGAAAAATACAGACCGTTCCTGGAGGACATGGTGTGGTGAGGACTGCCGTAAGCTGACAGACCGGTTCCCCAAACCACACGTGCCTTTCAGGGACAAAGCTCGCCAGTGCAACTTGTCGTTCATTTATGCCATGGACAAACCTGCGCGCAAGGCCAGACATCACCTGCTGTGTTGGGACCAGGCTGCCTATGGAAAACAAGCTGGTGTCGCCATCAATCGTCATTTGGACCTTTTCAACGGGCCACTGCAGGTCTGCTGGAGGCTGATCCATATCATTTACATCCATGCCCCAAATGTTGTAAGACCTGAACGCCTCAGCCGGATCAGGAATGCAAGCAGGGGCCATGGCATCTCGCTGCAGCACCACAGTTAGTCCATTGGATGCAGGATATCGAGTTTCTTCCTGCATAGGCTCCAATGAAAAGAATGGCACAAAAATGTAAATGTGGTCCAGCTCCTCTTCCCAGATAGGGCTAAGCTGTTCTGCTATGTCCGCATATGAAAAGGCAAAGCCGTGATACTGGATCACAAAGGAGTATTTCCCAAGCATGGAAACATCCACAAACAACAGGTAGTTGTGCGAAGCCACTAGCCAGTCAGGCAACCATAGCAGCGTTACTGATTCCCGGAAGGGCACCCCTTTAGCAGGAATAAATACGCCGGATTCGTCATGGATAGGCACAATGGCATCAATGCTGATCTGGTCTATAGCTTCTTGCAGGGAAATTCCTTCAAGGAAAGCACACACCATATTCGACGGCAGGCATCCAAATGCAAAAAACTGGAACAGGAAGCTATCTGTATTGAAATCCCAGTCATCATCGCCTTGTGAAGAGGGATCTTCCGGTGGTTGGCCGTCCGGATGATCCTCTGGTGTGTCTGGTGAATCAATGTTCCTGCAGGCAGACCGGAGGTTATATACTGCAGAGGAAAGCTTTCTCGAACGCCTGTTCGCCCGAAATCCTGCGCTGTCAACGTTGAATTGGGTGCTACCACCGGCACTGACACCTGGACTCAAGCGAAGGAAGAGCCAGAGATCAAGTGAAAACCCGAATTTTTTGGGTTGCCTTCGCTGAGAAAGTCTCGGAGAGAATCCGGCTAGAACAATAGCCGTATCCAAAGGATCCTCCTTGAACCATGAAGGAGATTATCAGCGTTGCACTTGCCTCCTTTCAATTGCATGGCATAAAGCAGGAGCTGGCACATATGCTTTCCTGCCGTAGCCGCCAGGAAAATGAAGGCGTGTTGCCACCAATCTCCAAGGCACTGTGCGTAGGTCCATATCCAGATCATGATACAGCGCATCAAAGATTCCAAATATAGCTGCAAATTGCAGAACATCCTGCAGAGCCACCCTTGTGTAACATTCTGGCTGGCCTGAGGTTTGGTATGAGGCAAGGGCGTCACTTTGCTAGGGGCGCCACATGTCGGGCTCCTGCCCAATGAAAAGAATCCACTGGGTTGACCATTTGTGAAGTCATGCACGACCAGCAGCAGATTTTGCCGTTGTAGAGATGACATTGAAAACGTCACCCCAGCCAGTCGCCAAGGCATGGCGTCCCAAATGTGGTCATGAATGCCATGGGCTCCAGGAAGGACCCCATCAAATGAAGTGTTGCAAAGTGTACTCAAAAGGCCACTATTCAAACAAGGAGGAATAACACCATTGAAATCACTCTTGGCATACGCGAGTGCTGCAAGAAAAATATCTTCTCCACGTTCCAGGATGCAAACATAGCATGGTGTCTCATAAGGCTCCGCCGGCACATGACCAGAGGTCCACCAAAAGAGGAGCCTCCAGCCACCCCGTTGCCAAGAACTTTCAGGAACGCAAGGCAGGTTCATGATCAGAACCTCCATAGTGCAGCAGATAGCGGCCCAAGAGCCATCGGTGCTGCCACAAGACATCTCTGAGAAATCATAGGGCACCAGAAATTGTTGCAACTCTCGAGTCGCGGCTGGCTCCGCCGGCACATGACCGGATGTCAAGACGACATGTTTTGACATCCAGCCACCCCGTTGCCAAGGCTGGAATATATCCAAAAGAACATTTCGGCACTGTACTCCAAAAGTACAGCACTGGAACCCCAAAATATTGTCTTTGCAGATCACCCCACCTGCAGCGTCGTAATATGCTGGAATGCAAGAAAATAAACCACCATAGCCAGTATTGACACTGTTGGTCTGAAGCTGGCCTTTGCAGAAGTTCCGACAGTTCCAGTTCCCGACTCTTACGGTCGGCTTCCGGGCCCGCAAAACATCAGTCTGAAAGCAAGCTGCATGATATTCTCCAATCATGCTAAACGAAAAAAGAGGCTCATACTGAAACTGCTGGCCGCCCAAGAACATGCCAGCATTAGCACTGTCAGGCTCCGTCGGCACATGACAGTCCCTTCCGGAACTGCCACCCCGTCGCCTGAAGCAGCTATGAAGTCCTGGCGCCGACGGCACATGACAGTGCTGTCCAGCACTGCCACCCCGTTGCCTAGGACAGCTGCATTCAATCAATCCATCTGGTTGTTGTCTGGCGGCTCGGGAGGTGCAGGAGAGTCGGGCTCTGCCAAGTCTGAGTCGTTGTCGTCGTCCAGAAGCATCACTGGGACGCGGGCTGGAATGTTCAGCCGGTCTCGGTCTGCCTGCTCCCTTTCTCGAATTGCATTGCTGCCTGTGCAGCAGCGGCCTCCACTGCACTTGGATTCTCCAGGTCCTGTTGCAGATGCAGAGTGCGTCTGGCCTCCAACTTCTCCGCCAGCGACGGCGAGGACTTTGTCTGGCCCGGGTGGATGGGCTGCTTGGGACGTGCACCGTCCTTGAGCCCTGTTCTCGCACGGCCCTCCTTGGGCCTGGTGGTTGCGACTGCAGTAGGCAATGTCGGAGCCATAGGCGATGCAAGGTATGGGTCTGTTGCCACGGGCACCCCTGGAGATGCAGTGTATGTCCCAGGTGCACTCGGCTCCTCTTGGCCTGCTGCTTTGGCACTCCTTGTCCTGTACGGCGTCATGGCCGGCGCTGCCGTGCGCCTGACAGGAGTTACAGCTTGTGAAGCTGTGCCTGGCGGTGGCATGTGGCTCTTGGCCGCTGCTTCCATGGCCCTCTTTAACACCTCCAAATTGGCCTCCGATTTCCTCGCTGCCATGGTCTGCACCGCCTTCCAGCAAGGCAGCGAAATCCTCCTCGACCAGTGCTGCTGCACCAGCATCCACTGGCTCCATCTGAGCATCCCCGGCAGCTACAAAGCGAAGGTTTTCCCTTGCTTTGCTGAGCTCCTCTGTGGCCTGTATAGTGTCCTGCTCGATCTTGTGCATATCTTTGACAAAACGTGCCTTCTCCCTTGCAAAGGACTGCTTCAAGTCTTCCTGCCACTGGCGCCATTGCCTGGCCTTCTCTTGTCGCAAAACATCGAGTTTTCTGCCTTGAGACTCCAATTTGCGGGCACTGTTTATTGCCCGCTGTAAATCGCTGATGTAATTGTCTGTATGCTGCTTGGGAATCTCTTGAACAACTTCCACAACCGGAGTCGCCAGGTCGTATGCAGGAAATGTCGAAGTTGTCTTGCTCTTGCTGGTCCCTTTGCTTTGACCCTTGTCCTTGCCCTTGTGACCTTGCTGCTGTCCTGGCGGCTGTCTCCATGGCGCCTGGCCCCAAGAGCCACGCCATACCTGCCAGGGCTGTGAGAAGGATCCATCTGAACCTTTTCCTCCACCTTTGCTCCATGTCATCCCGTGCAGAACGCGCTTGTGGCCAACTGAAGTTCCGTGATGAAGTAGCAGGCGACGTATGTCGCTGTACCTGAAAAAGCCAGCCTTAATGCGGCGACGGGCTTTCGACCTCAGTGTCCGGCACCTACGGTGCCAAGTCGGCGAAGTGGATGGCTTCGCAATTGCGGAGTCGCTGCTTCGGCGCAGCTTGGGGTTCTAGCTATCTCTCGCTGATGAGAGTTTTCTGAGCCCTCAGGGTGCATATTTAACATTAGGGGCGGGGGGTGGGGGGGGATGTTCAGCATTAGCATGAAGAGATGAGCAATTCCTGCCCAAACGTTTAAGCGCAAAGCTATGGGGCACTAGGAAAAAAGTCATGTAAAAGTCTAAGGAACTACCAATAACATTCTGAAGTCTATTTGAGGTAACCTCTACCACATCTACCATAATTGTTTTTTTGGAAGCTAAGACCACCATACTGATAACCATGTAGACCTCTACAGAAGGAGAGTGGCGCGGCGGAGTGCCTTCAGGATAACTTGAACTAGCAATTGGGCCCTCCAACTGATCAGCTCCCTCTGATAACAACCCCCCGAACCCCGAGAAAATATATATCGCCCCCAATATATAATTTGCTGTATTGGGAGGCGGCTATTCTTGTTTCTTATTAGGGAAATAAGGGGGTACTGTAAGTGGGAGGATGAGCCACTTCATACTAACCTTCAAGCCCTTGCAAAATCGCAGAAACTCCTACACCTAGGGCTCACGCAGCAGCTTCGGAAAGGGATGTGGCGAATGTCATCATCAGCCTTGGGTCAGAAATTCGCACTTAGGATTCTGGGTTGGTGCATTGGGCACCTGGAATCTGCAGATGCTGGCAAACTGAAAGTGCTAGGGTTTTGGATGATACAACATAGCCAGGATCGATAGGAAGGCAAGTGGAATATCACTAGCACGAATAGCCTCAAGTCGTTCAACGAATGCTAAAAGTCCTATCCGAATAAACAGTGGCCTTACAGAGCATCTTTTGTGCAAGGATTCCGTATGGGACATGCACCCAGGCGCAAGCCCAAACCAAGGCGTCTGAAGCTCAAACTCAAGTTCTATCAGCCACTGTACAGAACAAGCGGACAAACGATGATACACCCTGCACCCACCCTAACGCCGACATCTCTGGTGAGTGTGTCTCAGAATTGCCCCAATGACCTTCAGCCCCCTTGCAATCCCCATAACATATGGGTGCCTACACCCTACTTCCTAGACCCTATACCCCCCTCTCTAGAGTAGCTCCTAAGCGACCCTTTTTAGTAATCCCTTCCCCATATTAATAAAACCACCCCTAATAACAAATAATAAATCCGNNAAAAATTCCTCATGAGCATTTTAAAAGGGGCTGTACTAATTTCAAAAAAGGAGGCAGACCACAATGAATTTGGGGGGGTTTTGAGGTCATTAGGGGGGTATGACAGAAAATCCAAAGGAATTAGGGATCCCCTTGACATCCGAGGTTTTGGTTGATGTTTATATGGTTTTATAAAGGACATTATATGTAAGAACTGAATGCAATGTTCATTGATTATATTACAGTTTTAGCCGTTTTTAAGTAAATCTCAATTGAATTTCATTCGATTTCAATTGATTTTAATCGGAATCTTAATTAAATTCCTATTGATTCTAACGGGATTTTAATTCGATTTCAATCGATTTTAAAAGGAAAATCATTCAACTTCAATTGATTTCAAAAAGAATTTTGGATTAAATTTCAATTGATGTTAACGAAATTGTAATTCGATGTCAATTGATTTTAAAAAGGAATTTCAATTAAATTTCAATTGATTCTAACGGGATCTTAATTCGATTTCAATTGATGTTAAAAAGAATTCTAATCAAAGACTTTAATTGATTTTAAAAGGAATTTAGATGCAGCCCTACCAAATTATCTCAATAAATGTGCCCCCTAATAATAGAAAATTTCTGACCACCCGGATTGTTTATTATTAGGGGGGGGGACATCGTTTGTTATTAGGGGGAAGCGATTAGCACTAGACATGGACTAATGATACCAAGTACACAATCTGTACTAACATACTGAAGCCTAGGTCCTTCCCCTTACTGAAACAGGACCACAATAGGTCCTTCGGAGATATACTGGTCCCTTAGTAAAACCCCTTAAACTGATTGCTACTGCATGACCCTAAACCCTAAACCCTAAACCCTGAACTCTGAACCCTGAACCCTGAACCCTAAACCCTCTGAACCCTGAACCCCATGTCCCTTCTGAGGGCCACGCTGGTTCAGCAGAGCGCTGCAACTGCGCTGGGACCTGGCCTGCGCATTGCTCAGGGCAAGCAATGCCGTATATCTCTACGGTCTAGGGTCAAGGGTTTAGAGTGAAGGGTTCAGGTCTGAGGGGTTCAGGGTTTAGGGTTCAGGGTTTTGGGTTTAAGGCAGGGTTCGAGGTTCAGGGTTTAGGGTGGAGGGTTGCGGGTTTAGGATTAGAACCAACAAACCCAGACTACAGGACCACGCGGGGGGCTGACGTGTGAATGCTGACGCCTATGTCCCTCTACAACCCCTATGTAATCCCTAAACAACAAGCAAACTCATACATCCTAAACCCCAAACTCCAAAACCTTAAACCCCAAAATCCTAAACCCCAATTCCTAAAGCCCCCAAAGCAATAGTAATAGTAATGGTGATAATAATGAGAACCAATAAGGGGAATAATACTACAAATAATAGTAATACTACGAATATAGAAATTCTAACCCCGAGCCTCCAGGATGCAGGTAATGGTTTGTACAGCCCTAAACAACCCTGAAGCCCTAAACCTTAAACCCTAAACCCTAAATCCCTAAACATAATAATAAGAATAAAAGTAATCGTAGCAGTAGTAGCAGTAGTAGCAGCAGCAGTAGTAGTAGTAGTTGTTGTTGTTGTTGTAGTAATATTAGTAGTAATATTAGTAATAATAGTAGTAAGCCCCCGACCTCCAGGATGCAGGTGGGTAGCAGACGGACACTTTGTTCCAAGTGCCGGGATGCAGCGACTCGCTGCTGGTGCGCTCGGCAAGCCTAGGCATCCCTACAACAAGGGTTTGGGGTTTAGGGCTTTAGGGCTTACGGTTTAGGAGTTTGGGGTGTTGGGTTTACGCTCTGCCCAAACATGCTTTAATAATTGCCAATATGCTGGTCCGTTGAAGGACATAATAAAGGCTGTGGGGTTTACAATGGATAGTCAGATGGAGAACGAAAGGGCAAATTTAATAGGAACTTCAACTTAAGGTCTACGGTCTATATGGGGTCTAGGTTTAGGGGTACTACTACCGCCGATACTGCAGAATCAAATGGAAAAGAGATTGGAAAATGACATGGAAGCAGTGGTTATTTGGGGCACTATAGGTTTGTTGTTTTGGGCATGCGGTTTATGGCTGAGGGTTCGGGGTTTGGGGGATTGTGAGCATGATTGCTGTGGATTGGATAGCTACTACTGTAGATCCATTGCCTCATTCCTTGTGTCGGCAGGCCTACGCGAGTTTCTTGAAGGCTCACCAGAAAACCCTAAACCCCACCGTTTACAAAAAGGTTTAGAGTCGCATGTCTGATCCCCTAGCGACCCCGACAAAGGGCTAGGCAAAAACAAGTTGGATTCTAACCCCAGGTCTAGGCAGTTGATGAGACCCTCGAATCTCCAAGTAGCCGAGTCATGCTGACCCCCGACCTTCGCAACACACTTTGTGCAAATTGCACGGCTTCAGCAAGACTTGAACTTAATCCCTGAACCCTAAGCCCGAGCCCTTAACTCTAATACCCTAAACCTTAAGCCCTTAACCCTTAACCCGAAGCCTCAACCCTCAACCCTAATCCCTTAACCCTCTATGGCATGTTTTGCAGGCCTCGTTGCCATCCATGAGGTTACCCCAGTGCAGCCTTCAAGCTCTTCGGTGCCGAGCCCCAAGGCATGGGGGTTGGGGCTTCAGGCGCTTAAAATTATCTATATTTTTGTATATATACACATACATATATACCTTACAAAATGTAGGGACTAGATTAAGGACTATACTAGACTACAGTAGGAACCCGGCGTCCACTGCTAAACATTCCTGAATAAGCGTAGTATTGACCGTAGCTCATATACCCATGCAAAAGATCATGTTGTGTACTATCCTAGTAAATGATATGCTAATATACCATAGAATACTAGTACATGATATGGCAGAGTGCAAGTTTCATATGAACCCATCACTCAGTTGGCCGCCTTCGCTCTTCGTCATCCTCGGAGCAACTGTATTCTGGCGTGCTTCATGCATGCAAATGCTGAGGGGGCAACTGTATCCGGCGACAGTTGGGCAAGAGCTGCATCAACCTGCCAAGACCCGGCATGGGAAGCAGCAAGCAGAAGACCGTGACCTCTGATGCTTCCCCATATAAAGCCCCCAAAATGGTACCCCTAATTTTTGGGAAACTCCTAAACCCATTGTAACCGCTAGATAACCCCTATAGAACCCCTACATTTTATACTGCCTACGCCAACCGGTTGCCTTCCCCTCCGCGTTCTGCAGATCCAGCCAGCTCTCCAACCTCTGGTAGGATATCACAATCCAGCCTCTGCCTGCATTATATATTCCATGCAGAACAATATGCACGGTTCATAGTTGCTGTTCTATATGTTATGTGTTATATACTATCTTATGGGCAGATAATACACACACACACAGGTATCTATACGTGTACATATATGGTAATTCCCCAATACTGGAACCCAAATATAAAACCCAAAATACTAGAATCCTTATTTCTGGACCCCCAAAAAGGTACCATATGCATATACATATATATAGATACACATGTAAATATATACATATGTATATCTGTATGTATATATATATAGGCGCGTATACAAGGCACATGTTCGGGCCTGGCCAGCTGGCCGTCCAACTCATCCACAGGCACGGAAGCATCCTTGTTAGGGTTTAGGGAGTAGGTTTTGGGATTTCAGGGTTTAGAGTTTAGGGTACATGGTTTGGGGCTCAGGGTTCAGGGTACAAGGTTTAAGGTTTAGAGTAGCCCATGATGCGCTCCTCAAACTCACTTGACATATGCCTTGGCTTTAAACCATGTTACAGGAGTGAGAAGGGGGTAGATGGGGAGACACATGGTTTAAAGTGTGTTTTTAGCCTGAGCCAAGAAAGGTTAATTTGTTCTTGAATACTACAAATAAATGGAGAACGTGGAATCTGACTCTGCATTGGGAACTGCAGTATGCCCTGAAACCTAGACCCTAAACCCAGAACCCTTAACCCTGCACCTCAAACCCCAAACTGATTGCGGTATTGAGCTGGCTATGCGTGAAGACGTACTTGGTTCAATAGGTCATATATGCTCTACAAATATGAATACATATCTATGTGTATATATATATATATGCTGATGTAGGGCTGTATAGGGATTATATATCTATGTAATTATATATATGGGGTCACAGGATTAAATTGGGTTTATACGGTTATATAGGGTAACATGAGGACAATGCGCTTTCCTAAGCACTCCGAAGTAGGGCTCTTCATCTTCGTGCAATGCATGCAAATCTTACAAAGCAGAATGGATATCAGGAACAGTACTAGGCATGAGCAGTGTGGGTTTGAAGAACAAACAGCAGTACAAACAAGACAGCACTAGGAATAGCAGCAGCAGTCGTCGCAGCGGCCGCAGCGCTAGCAGCGCAACAGCAGCAACAACAGCAACAGCAGTAGCAGCGATGGGAGTGCGATTAGCCATGAAAGAAAAATGCGAGCAGGGATATGCACATTTGGCATGGCAATGTTGAAGAGAAACGCTGTTCCTACATGAATGCCCGGAAAAGAAGAAAACTCCTAATATCCTTTTAGGCAACACAATGTCCCTCATACCTTAGGAGGACCCCCCACCCTGTAATAGTGGTATAATAGGAATATAAGAGGATCCTAATATTATCCTTACTATTCCTT
>CAJNIZ010022001.1:182666-198795 GCA_905231905.1 Symbiodinium pilosum
CCTCCTTCCCCCAAGCCTCGTCTCCAATATAGATAATATAGATAATATAGATAATATAGATAATATAGAGAATATAGATAATATAAAGATAGGTATAGATAGATATAAATAGATATAGATAGATATTGATAGATATTGGTCGACATAGATAGATATAGATAGATATAGATAGACATAGATATATAAAGATAGATATATATATATATATAGATATAGATAATATATATAGATATAGATAGATATAGATAAATCTTGATAGATATTGATCGATATAGATAGATCGATATAGATAGATATAGATAGATAGACACCTTAAGACCTTCATGGTAGGGACCAAGAATGCCCTTAAACTGCAAGCTGCGGACTGCTGGTTTCGGTTGCCCGACACGCTGAACCTCTTGAACCCCAAGACTCCCGCAACCCTAAACCGCCTGAACTCCTATACTCGGCTCTTTTAGAAACTCCAAAACCTAGAACAAGCCCATCTTGGGTAAATCTTCTAAATAAAGTACTCTTTGGGGTGCAATTCGCGCTAAAACCGTAAACCATAAACCCAACTTGTAGCTTTCCAAAATATGGGGAACCCAATATAGACCCTAATCTACTATAATCCTTCTTCTTGACCCCCCCAAATCGTACCCACCCTCAACCCTAAACCCTAAACAACCCCAAACCCTAAACCCTATGCCCTAAACCCTAAACCATAAACTCTAAACCCTAAACCCTATACCCTAAACCCTATACAACCCCAAACCCTAAACCCTAAACCCTAAACCCTAAAAACCCTAAACCCTTAAACCCTATACATACCCCGAATGTTGGGAAACACCAAACTTGAGGCTGAGGCTGCAAAGTGGCAGCGGGCTTGCCTGACCTCAGCTGGAGGCGCACCTTAACCCTGGGCTTAGGGTAGTTTAGGGTATAGGGTTGCATAGGGTTTAGGGTTTAGGGTTGTATAGAGTTTAGGTGTAGGGTTGTATAGAGTTTACGGTTTTGGGTTGGGGGTTTGGGGTTTAGGGTTTATGGTTTTGAAACCCTGCAACCCAAACCATAAACCCTACACCCCCTAAACCCTGAAACTTGAACCTGTGCCATTAACAAAGTTAAACCCTGTGTCTGATACGGTTTGGAATCTAAGGTTTGAGGCGCGGGGCTTACTTGGAAAGTCAAGAGGACTTGCCATGTAGATTCATGATTTGCATGACTGGTCAAAGTATACTTACTAAGTCCCCTTGATCCTATCCCTGAACCTGAAATCCTAAACTCTTAAGCCTTACTTAAACCCTAAACCCTGAACATCCCCATATGAGCCATTGTCTAAACTCCTAGTATCCCCCTTAATATCCCCTACGGTAGTCCCATATATAATCCCCCATATAACCCCCCTTTAGGGAGTTTAGACTATGGCTCATATGTTCCCATACATCCCCCCAAATATACTGCAACGAAACAGACTCGGGGCCCGTGCTTGGAGGGTCATCAGTCCCAGACAGCCTCAGGACGCTTTGGGTCAAAGTGTAGCGAGTACACGGTTTAGGGTTTAGGGTTTAGGGTTGTGATGTATGTCTGCGTGTATGTATATACGCATGTATGTATGTATATATATATATACACATATGTATGTCTAGTTAAATATTCATTCGTATGAATATGTAAGGTGGAACTTTCCACCACAACATGAACTAAAACCTTACCTTCGTATACGTTGATAACACTGCTCCATTCCTTCTTAAGCGCAAGGAAGGAGACTTGCATCCGTCCCCTATACCAAGGACTTGAATATGTTGGGGTCTGTATTGCGCACGCTACTTTTAGAATTCCCCATCTAGCAAGCTACAGACGCAAAGAATGAGCGAAGCACCTGATGAGCTTGAGGGAGGAGTCTTTCTTGTCCTGCAAACGGGGGCAGATTCCCCAACCGCGGGGCATGCAATCCTACAGCACCATGTTGCCGATATGCATGAGCTGGCCATCTTAAAGCAGCTTGAAAACCTCAGGCTAAGCAAGTTCAGAACTATGCTTTCAAACATAGGCCACCATTTTGGGCGTAGGGGTCAGGTGAGCTGTAATCTAAACTTCTAGATTTCCCTTAATAACCCCTAATAATCCCTATAAGATTTCCCTATATAATCCCCTACATATTGTAGCTCGGGTGAGGTTATAATCTGCCCAGGTGAGTGATGCGTATGCACGGGTCCCTCGACAGCCAGTAACTGCAGCCTTCCAAGCGACACCTGGGCCAATGATTGCCAGGAATATGAGAACCATTCCCTAAATAGGTTAGGGTTTGCGGTTTAGGGTTTAGGGTTCAGGGTGTCGGATTTAGGGTCCATCATCCTTATAGTATGGTTTCTTCCTTTCCATTAGTTCCATAGCTTTCTGCGAGTACCTAGAACCATAGTCCTGGTAATTATCCTTATGACCTTATACCCTAAATCAAACCCCTTGGGCTACCTTTGTCCACCTGCGTCAAGGGGCAGCGCGCTCCGGAGGTTGAGGATGCACATCAAACCATTTGCGGGTTCCAAACATTCGGGGCCCTCTTTTGGGATTTCCAGCATAAAGATTGTCGTAGGTGTATTGGGGTCTATATTCAGGCGTTCAGTTATTGAAACTGCCATTTCTCCAAAAAATGAAACCTCAGCCGGAATGCGCGGGACCTTCCTTCGCCTAAGGGCCTCAGGCCCTAACCCCTAAACCCGAACACTCAACCCTGTATAAGCCTTTCAAAAACATGAGCTGTAGGTTGAGCATCCCTGGGTTTAGGGTTTAGGGTTGAGGGTTTACGGTTTTGGGTTTAGGGTTTAGGGCAAAACTTAGGTCCCTGCTGGCGCTTGATCCAGCGCAGCACCTCCAACCTGACTCAGTCAAGGCGGATTTTCGGGTGGAGAGTCCAAGGTTTAGGGTTTAGTTTCGGGGTTAGGGATTAGGATTTAGGGCATCCACAGGGTTTGGGGGTGTAGGGTTGAGGATTTCCGGGTTTGAGGGGTTTAGGGTGCAGGGGCTTTGTTAGGATTGACGCTTCGGCGCTAACTGCGCAAATTTTTGGGTAATGGAATCCTCTTTCGACCCAAAACATCCCGCTGCTGTACGAATGTGAACTGTTCTCCATACATGCGCTCTGCGCCCTTCACTACGTGAGCTATAGTCTAAACTCCTAGCATCCTCCTTAAGAACCCCTATAATGCTCCTCTATGTATATAGCCCCCTATATAACCCCCCTTCTGGAGTTTAGACTACAGCTCAAAGGGGAGCTTCCTTCGGAGCGAGAGGACTGGGGCCGCTTCAGAGGTCCGCTGAGACGCATACGTCATCTGAACTCGCCTCCCCAGCTCCATTCCTTGGCAGATGGGAATATGTATCTTGGGGGTTTATGGTTAGGATCTAGAGATAGGGAAGATAGGGTTCTCCCCACAGACCGGCACCAGGATTACCAGGATCGTCTGAACTGGATCATCACAAGTATGACGACTGTTAAAGGTAAGAATTTCAGTGTATGAAAGCAATCTGTCAGGTCCCCTCCCCATGAACGGTAGTTGCCCAAAATAGGGGGACCTAAGATTAGACCTCGGAATACTAGGAATCCCATTATAGGGGGGGCCACCAAAAAATCACCCCTACTTTCGGGAAAGCCCTAAATCTCAGTGCGTGCGAGAGTCGCTCTTCCAGAAAACTCTGCAACTCTGACACCTTGTACAGGGAGTATGACCTGACAGTTGACAGCCATGGTAATATTGATAGCAATGCAGTAGTGGGCATGATAATAAAAGCAATAGCAACGCACTAGCTGCCGTAATAACAGAGATGAAGAAGAAGTAAGCAGCCGTAGTACCAGCAGCATCCTGCAAGCACGCAACTTTGAGAAATTACGTACACTGGACCCTCAACTCTGAACTCCAAGCCCTTCAGAGGTGGATGTCGAATCAGTGATGCGTCTGATCTGATGCGCGCTTGGAAAATCGGAGTCATGCCAGAGACGCACGGAAATCACGGTTTAGGGCCTTTGCTTGGATCGTTGGCACGTAAATGGTGAGGACTGGTTTAGAAGGTGCACACCACCTGCAAGACCTACCAGAAATATGAGACCCCCTGAACACTCTACAACTACACAGGAATGGTTACGAAACCGTAAAGAGGGCCCCCTAAAGGCTTACCTTTGGTACCATGTTGAAGGACAAGGCCGAGGGCCTACTGCCCAGACTATCTCCTCAAGCTTTGTGTCTGCCACCCGGTTTAGGGTCAAGGGATTCAAGGATTTAGGGGTTCAGGGTTTAGGGGTTTAGGGGTTTAGGTGTTTAGGATTTTTTTACAACCCTTCGGACTTTTGTTTAGGGTTTAGGGCTTAGGGTTTAGGGTTGACTACGTCATAACCTACATCTATAAGTGAGCGCATCTATAAGTGAGCGCGCACAAACGCAAGTCATGCACTGTAACTGTCAAAAAGTACCGCAACCACAAACAGCACAACACCTGCTCGTCCTGATTTGAAGGTAGCTAAAATCAAACTGCACGCCACCTTACACCTAACCTAAACGCTAACCCTAGACCCTAAGCCCAAGCATGTCCTGACATCCCTAGATCCAACTCTTTGACAGCAGTTTGCATCATTGCTTTTGATCAGCCATCATCTTGAACGACATACCCCCCATAATACTCCCCTATATAATCCCCTATGAAGCCCCTCTAAGGAGTTGAGACTAGAGCTCATACAGGGATTATATGGGGATCCTATTCGCTGTGGCATCGCACATGATGTTGCAGCTCTCCGTCACTGGTAGGAAACCCTGTTCCTAGGCTTAGTGGTTAGTTAAGGTTTCGGGTAGAGCTTTGCAAGTACCCTAAACCCCAAACCCTAAACCCTAAACCTCCAAACCCTAAACCCCTCAACCATAAACCCCTAAACCCAAACCCTAATCTGAGAGCCTACTGCCCAAGACTTCTCAAGACGAGGGTCGGCCCAGAGGTTGAGTGAAGTTGAGGAACGGATTTTAAGGTACCCTAACAGTTCTGGGTGTAGGGTTTAGAATATGGGTTTAGTTTAGGGCTGGTTTGACTAATTGGGCTTAGTTTCAGTTCCTCAACGGCAACCCAGTTCAGGGTTTCGGGTTTCCTACACCTTCCTGAAGTAACATGGAAAAACATGAAGGGCCCTGAAAGGGGAGTGTCGTTTCGGACTTTGTCGAAAAAGGGGGAGGCCTTTAGGGACCCCAAAACTAGGAGTTATAGGGGGATTCTGGGAGTCTTTATTGGGGACTACAGGGATTGCTTTGAGAAACACCTATGTTGTAATGCAGGCTATGTGGGGTTCCCTGTTAGTTTGAGGGCTGTATGCAGGGCCCAGGCTGAACTGCTCCTTCACGGTGGAAGCAGATGGCAAACTCTGGAACGCCTGCCTGAAAGAGGGGGGTTGGGCTTTGGGTAAGAGTTCAGGCTTTAGGCTTCTGGGTCGTAGATCTTTAAAGAGTTTAGGCTTTAGGGTTTTGGGTTTTAGGTTTTAGGTTCAGGGTGTACGGAGAGAACAACACAGAGCAACACAGCAAGCAGCCGCACCATGAGGCACTCCACCCAGTGTTCCAACAGCATCGTGTCGGAGATGACCCTGTCATCATGCAAGTACCTGGAGCAGGAGAGGCAGATACTTCTGGGTACCCACTAGACTGAGGGTCTGTCTCTATGAACCCCCAAACATGAAAGGATCTTTCATGTAGGGGCCCTCCCTACAATGGAGAACCCAGCATTGGCATAAAAAGAAGAGAGCTCCCTCCTAAACCAAAAAAACAAGACGCCTAAATCCAAAAAAAGCCCGATGCCCTAAACTCCTCAACACGCTTAAGTTTTAAGAGTTGGTAGTTTCCTAAAATAAGGGGATCCCAATTTAGACCTCAAAATACGATAATCCTTATAATGGGGACCCCCCAGAAAGGTACCCGTGATTTTGGGAAACCCTGAACCCTAAACCCTAAATACTAGTTTCCATTTCATTTTCCGCTATCCCAATATAACCTTAAGACAACCCTAATTTTCCCATACCCTAAACCCTAAACCCTAAACCCTAAACCCCTAAACCCTAAACCCCTAAATCCCAAAGGGCACAAGGTCAACTTGGGATGCTCGGAATTCCCGAGACATAGAAGTCGACTACCCACGACCACCGAAGCGTCGTCGGCAATCTTCCAGATGCCCACCTGTCTCGCAGCTTAGGGTTTAGGGTTTATTACCATTACTTAGGGTTTGGGGGGGCAATTGGGTTTTTAAGTTTTGAAACTTTAAGACTAAGGGAATTTGGATACCCTAAGTAATGATAAGTTTATGTGGGCTTGAGGGTTTAGGTTTAGTAGCAAAAGCACTAGGAATAATAGTCGTGATAATAAGAAGAATAGTAGCTATTGTGATAGTAGTAGCGTGGGTTTAGGGTTCAAGGAACTCAATTGTGCTGGCGTGCCCTCATGTCCCACAAGTTCTGTATCTTGCTAAACTCAAGTGACCTAAAACTATGCATCCCAGATATGCAAAGCCTTCGTGCAGGAACCGCAGGAGCTGCCAACTGCAAACTCTGCTGCATCTGTGCTTTACCAAAAAACTTACAAGGCAAAATAAAGTCCAAAACCCCAAACCCTGAACTCTTGATCATGTCCTGGGCGTCGAAACTCGTAAGGCACAGCCCACGGCACACCCTACATCCCAAACCCCAAGCCCTAAACAACAAAAAGACCTCAACCCTGAACCCAAATCCCAAGCCTGAAGCCCTCAGCATTACCGTAAACAGCACGCCCTACGCCTCAACCATATCTTCTGGCCTCAAGCCCTCAACTAGCCTGAACCAGCCTAAACCCTAAACCCTGAACGACCCTAAACGACTCTAAACTACCCTGAACCCTCACCCCTATTGCCCTGTCTTCGCCACATCTGTAGTCGAAGAGCCTGATGAAACGATGCCGGCGGGCTGTCTAAAAGAACCAGCTCGCCGTTTTGACCTTACAGGGTTCAGACTTTTGAGAAATGAGATATAGGCTTCCAGGGGGGGGGGGTATATAAAGAAATAAGGGGGCATATTATATAGGGTTATGTAGGATTATTATAGGGTATCTAGGGATATACAAGGTTATGTATCTGGGGATATATAGGATAATACAAAGATATCTAGGGACATATAGTCTCACATATGGTTATGTGAAATTATGTGTTAAGCTTGTGTGAGGTGAACGGAGTTAAGACTCAGGATGTCTTCGGGTTTTTTTTGGCTCTAAGGCTTGTTCGCGTAGGTGGTGTAGGGTTGAGGGAGTATACAAGTAACCTGTAGGTCCTTGCACAACTGTTGCAAAATGACCAAAAAGCATATACAGCCGAATTGAAACAGGAGACTGCGTGATTTGTCTGCACGCTGAAGATGGTTACAGGCTCTGCAAGTGTCATACAGCCCCTGCTAAATGTCGCAAAAGGATCATCGAAGCAATCTATTGGAGTTCTGTAGTAATAACAATACTCATAACAATAAATATAGTAGCGGTGATAGCAATTAAAAAATAGCGGTAACAATTACAATCATAACCGCAATAAAAACAGAAGCAACAGTAATAATCTTAAGCGTAAACACAATAGTAATAACAACAATCATAACAGTAATACCAACCCTTGTAGCCATCGTCCAAGGATTCACTGGAAGCCTACGCTGTGTTCATCTCCTTTCATCTGAGGGCGCGACAAGCTGGAGGGGTGGGAACCTGCGAAAACTTTGCAAACTGGCTCATCTAAAGCTTAGGGTTTAAGCTCAGGGATGTTGTTGGATTTGCCATGAGTTGGGTGGGTTCAATTGTCAGCTTGTGGCTTTGCCTTTATGGAGGGCTCTTCTTTTTTGTTGCTCACGCAATTTGTCCCTAAAACCTAAAGCAAGTGGCTACCTGTACCATCACCTGCTCTGTTGTTGCTGGGCTAATATGAACTGTAGTCTAAACTCCTTAAAGGGGGTTCTATAAAGGATAACACAGGAGAGTATATAGGGGTTATGAAGGGGAATACTAGGAGCGTAGACCATGATTACAGTTGCTGGCAAGCTGCCCGTCCTTGAAGACGCTGAAAGGGTCAGAGGTTCTTCAGAAGCAGCTTTGTCATGGGCACAACTGGGGGAAATCCTTGTATAGAACCCTAAACCTTAAACCCTAAACCCCATTTTACGAGTCCCCTTGAACCTCCAACCCACCAAGTATGGCTGATGGCCTCACGCTCCTTCTGCCACTTCAGGCTTTCAGACTCATTGGGCTCATCCTGCACAAAAGACACATTGCAGAGGGATGTAGGGGGGCTATACAGAGACTGCAGAATGTTATAGGTTGTCTGTAAGTTAACAGCCTTCGTTTTTGTGTACAAAAGAGCGATCCTCTTTTGTGGGAGATCAAAAATACTCTGCAGTCACAGTTGTAACGTCACAAGCGGCTCCACAACAAGAATCACAACAGACATTGACATGTCCAACTTTGCCTGAGTGCCCGCCATGGCTTTTCAGCAAAATCGTCACCTGCCACCCAGCCTCCACATAGGAGTCCCCCTATGACACAATTACATGATATTGACAGACTCACAGCCTCTTAGCCAAGCAGAACTGACAGGTCCAGGATTCCCCAGAAGGAAATTATCTGAGACACTCTGATAGCCTCTCACTCTCCTTCGCCAGCGTTCTCAGAAACCCCTCAACCGCAGCAGGTTACTTCAGGGGTTTAAGGGGCTTTGTAAATACATTTATACCCCCATAAACGTTTTAATAACTCCAGTTGTCACACTCATTAACCTGCTTACTAAGTCCACCTGACCCTCCAAGTAACTCTAAACCCTAAAACCCCTAACATCCTGTATAAGCCCAGTTTCCAGGTCATGTTCCATGTTCTCTTCCACTTGATTGTCCATTGTTCGTGTTGTATATATATATATATAATATCCCTACATAGTCCCTAAACCCTAAACCCTAGACCCTAGACAGTAGTTTCCATTTTTCTTTTCGAATATGCCTGTATATACCTATATAATCCCCAAACGTCCTGCAATTGCCGGATGGAATGCCCAAGGAAATTGCGGTAGAGCTCAGGATCTTCCTGTGTGGCATTTAGCAGGCTTACGGGTTTAGAGTTTAGGCTGGGGTATATAGGATTTAGTGAGGGACGGGAATTTAGGGTTCGGAAATCAGGGTTTAGATTCAATGCTCGGGGTCTAGGAAAGAACTATGGACTTAGGGGATGCGGGTATTCATGTTGATGAGGAAACATTCCGCGCCTGCAGACACATGCTCTTCATCAAGATACCACTTCAAGATCCATGAGTCAACCTGCAGATTATCCTGGGGACTCTCAGGACCCCCACTACCTGGTGCCCCACTACCCATGTAGACCCAAATAAAGAAGGAATATGGCCTAAATAGNNAGGGGTCCAAAGAGTTCCTAGAAGATTACCTCTTGGGTGGTCCCTTTGGCCTGAACCTCCCCTTCCCAGATGATTTTCCTTGCCGTGCAAAGGTCTTGAAACAAAAAGCCAACCTGATGAGACTGGGCTTCAGGTATACGTATGTATATGTACGTATATGTATGGAAGTTACAGGTACATAAACATATATGTGGCCGGCACAAAATTGACAATGACAGCTTTCTGCGTATGTAATAAAACCCTGCATGTGCATTGCTGCCTATACAGTCCACAACCTGATATTCGTTCCCGCAAGGCCACAAGGATTAGCGCCCAGGGCTTGGGTATCAGCGTTTAGGGTCTAGGGTTGCCCTAAACCCTAAACCCTAAACCCCCCTACATAATCTTGAATGTGGACCTCTACGGCTCCTTCAGTTATCAGAACCATGCCTCGAAAGAAAAAACTTCCTCACAAATTCCTGGAACTAAACTGTAACCCCTAAGCCTTCTATATCTTCATAGTAGTTTCCCAGAGAACCAGATTAACAACCTGTCACATACCAGCTGAGAGCTTCTCCAACACATCCCAGTAGAATCCAGAAGACGGATCCTGTCATGCCTGCATAATCCCCACATATCCCTAGGGTCTCCAGACTACCCCTTCTTTGCCACGCTAGAAGCTCTAAACTGACATGTGGATAGAGCAAATCTTGCACCACCCTATAAGCTGCAACTTATACAGCCTATACTCCAAGAATTACAATATACTAGATGGTGCAGGATTTCCATGCACCCCTATTCAACCAGCACCCTAAACCCTCCAAAATCCTACAAACCCAATTTAGACCCCAGTAAACCCCTGAAGCCAAGCCATGATCACAAAAGTTTCGCTATGTCCCCTGAAAACCTCCAGGTATGCCTTGCTTCCTGAGCGCCCCCAAACACTCAAACCCTTCACCGTAAACCCCCAAACCCTGAACCCTCAACCCTAAACCCCCAAACCCTAAACCCTCAACCCTAAACCCCCAAACCCTAAACCCTCAACCTTAAACCCTTAAAGCCTTAAACCTTAAACCCGAGTATGGCCTGGTAGCTGGCATCCGCTGGAGCTGAGTCTTCTTCCACTGCTGGTTCACCTCCACGGACTTTCGGTTCGTATATACATGTGTATATATACAGGTGTACAAATTTATATATATATATATATGCGTATATGTATATACACATAGGTAGATATGTTCATATATATATGTGTATCTATGTACATATGTGTGTATATATATCATATGAATGTGTAGGGTGATGACGGGTTTGGGGGCTTGGGATGGAAAAGAAACTGGAAATGAAATGGAGGCGGGGATTCATAGTGCTTTGGGCTTGGTGTCCTGATCTGGAGAGATTAAACCCCTCCCCCTAATCTTAAACCCTCCCACCCCCCTAATGTTAAATACTCCCAATAAATTATAATATACCACATAACGAGAGGATTTAATATTAGGGGGGTGGCGGGGGTTAATATTACTGGAAGGTGATTAAGTGTCTAGGGTTTTGCTTGGAGCATATAGGGGTGTATAGGGATTATGTGTAAGTTATCTAAGGGCATATAGGAATGATGGAGTATCTGGGGTGTGAGGTTGGGAAGTCTGAGTTTGGGTGCGCGGTTTGGGGCGTAGGGCTTTGGTCTCTGGGCTAGGGCTTGGCGTTTTGGGGACTGAAAGGTGCATGGCCTGGTGTCTACAATTCCAAGTCCTTGCATGGTGTGATGAGCTGGAGCAAAATTCTCAGAAACATCATTGGGCTGCAGTGTGGCGGCTGACACGTAAAATCGCTGGCACTAATGTTGGGCCAAAGCTTAGACGGTTTGACCAGCTCCAGCCTACATGCCCATCTGTTGACGACTGGACTAAGTTTTTGAAAGCTTCTGGCCCGGAAGGTGGCTGTGAGGCTTCTGTTGTGTATCGCAGCGATTCACAGGCATCAAGACCCGTTGAGCAAATCGTTGCATCGATGTCACGTGTTGTGCCGAAACAAGAACTTAGCAGGATGCCAGGAGCCGTGCCTGCAATTCGTCGTCTTGAGCCATTCAGTCGCGTAGTTGAGCCTGTTGTTGTGTCGCAAAGTTCGCAGTGTGGATCGGTAATTGGTTGTGAGCCCGACATGGTACAAGGTGCTTGTGTGGATCCTGAGCGTGACGTTGCCGAGCGTGACGTTGCCGACCGCACCTTGGCACGCTCCAACTTGACTGATCTTGAGGTTGTTACTGCTGCGCAAGAGGATCTCGATTCTCTTCGGCGTTGCCTTGTCCGGGGTAAACACCGCAAATCGGTCCCTGAGTGGAGCTTACCGCTTGAGGTGTGGCAGTTGCTGTTGTGCCGGCGGCTTCGCAGATGGGGCTTGTGGCGCCATGCATGGTTGCAGCATCACAAGGATCCCGGTTGGATGTGTGTGCCTGCCCTTGAGCGTTTGCTGTTCCATATGCTTTGCGCTATTCGACGCACAAATCGCCCAGTGAAGCTCTGGAGCACTTCGCAAACTGTGCAACTGAATAAGCGTAACGGCAAAGCAGGATGCACAGCCATTCGCTTGATCCATTTGCTTGATCCCGTAGGCAAAGGTTTTTTTAAAGGGATTTGGGATAGACATAATCAACGTGATTGGGATTTTGCGTATGGATTTGCTAAAGGCAAGCGCCGCGAATCAGCCATACTGCAGCAGCGAGTTTTGCGCCACACATTGAGACGGCGCGGTCACTCTGTGCATACAGGTTTCTTTGATGTGTCCCACGCGTTCCCTTCGCCGGACCATAAAGCTCTTGACGCCCTGATCGGCTCTTGTTGCAGGCCTGCTGATGTCGAGTTGTTGCAGCGTCGACACCGTGATGCCCTCATGAACGTCTCCGGCTCTGAAGGTCACAGCGTCCGTCCTCTTTGCCGTTGGGAGTGGTTCCTTGCAGGGTGATGCAGCTGCACCAGAACAGTTTTCAGAATTGTACAACCCTGTCGTACGCGCATGGCAGCTTGCGACCAGTATCCCAAAGCATCGCAATCTGTTGACTGCAATCTGCCCTTTTACTGGCGACGCTCTTGCTGTAGATGTGAGTTGTTTTGCTGATGACATTGCCCGCACATGTGTTGCGCATGAAGTCTTGGGATTGCAGCAACAGGAGCGCAGCTGGGATTCCGCCCTTGACAATTTCTTAGGCTCAATAGGCATGGGTCAAAATCACAGCAAAAAGGAGTGGTTGCTGAGGTTCGTCGGCAAGCATGCTTGCACCAAGATGAGACAAGCGCTTGGAGCATATTCAGGGTTGCGTGGTACGGCTCGATTAGTTGCTAAGTATTTAGGGGTGTGGGAAAATGCGGATGTAGGAACTCAAGATGATGTGTCGAAGCGCATTGTTGCTGCGAGAACGGCATGGCATGCACTCAGCGGGTGGTGGCGTTGTAAGGGGGTCGCTTTGCGCCATCGGGTTGCGGTATTCAAAGTTATAGTTGTCAGCACCTTGCTTTCCGGCCTTGAACCTGCTGTTTTGACGGACACCAACCTTGGCAGGCTTGAAAGTACACAGATGAAATACTTGCGTGTGATCGCAGGCGCATTGGGTTGTGACCGAAAGCCTGTTGAGATGAGTACCTCCAACGCCCCTAATGACCCTAATATCCCTGCACCCTATAAGTACACTGCCAAGTCCAATTTTGACATACGCGCTTTAACAGGTGTGGGCACCATGCGTTCAGTTTTGCAACAACGCCGCCTGAAGTGGCTACAGCAGATGGCTGCCCACCCAGCAGATCACAAGCTGGTGCTGGCAGTCGTTGCTGGACGATTAGCTGCCGATCACACCAACGCCTTTAATAGCAACGGTTGCTTCACTACACATGCAGGGCCATGAGCTTGTCAATGGTTGCGTGATCTGCAAGCCCTGGAAGTCAGCACAGGACACGTAATTCTTCAGCCCACGGGCTTCTTGTCCATATTTGATCCGTGCAATGACTTCCACAGGATTGATGTCTCGCATGTGCAGAGCTACCAGGACGCCCGCGAGGTTTCGGGTGGTCATCTTGCGGAGTTACACGCTTGCAGCCTGTGCACGTTCGTTGGTCATAGCAAGCTTTCCCTGCAAACTCACATAGCTGAAAAGCATAATGTTAGGGACCCCTATAAGAATGCTGTTGTAACCAACCAGTGCCCATTTTGTTTGTCCATTTTCAAAAGCAAGCAGACAGCGCGACAGCACGTGCAGCAAAAGAGCAGAAAGGGGATCTGTAAGCAAATCTGTCGGCATCCACTGGCTGGACACACCACTGAAATCATCATACCGAAGCAGCTCATTTGCCCATTTTGTGATCATACGGCCGCGCAGCTGCCAGCTTTGCAAACACACATTGCTGAACACTTTGCATGCCTCAGTGACATTCCACATCTTGCTGTGCGGAGACGGCGCGGCAAGCTTGCCGACTTTCACACGGCGCCGTCAGCTAATAGTTTGGGTGCCGTTGACACTGGGCCTGTTTTGATTTGTGATAGCCATAGCAACAATACTGATCTTGCTCAGCTTGCGGTTTTCGGGTATCCTCTATTAGAATGGGGTTGGTGGCGTCTCTCGCCATCAGATGAAGCTGCTGAAGTAGAGGATTTGTACGGCATCCCTGCCATCCCACCTCTGCGTGAGGCGTGGTGGCGCCTTTCACCAGAGGCGGAAGCTGCAGAAATTGCTGATCTGTATGCTTGCTATGAGTCCAAGGATGGATCTCCTTCTCTTGCACACGCTTCTTGTCCGGTGGTTCGCATGCCAGGGGCAGTCAGCAAACAGACGTTGCTATCGCATTATTTTAGATCCTTGCAGCCACCAACAGGCTCAATCGCGCCTATCATTGCCAGTCTCCCGAAAGCAGCTCCTCATGGACAAGTGGCTAGTCGGCAACGGAGTCGAACCTCGGAAACAACGCCGGCGCACCGGCGCGGGCGGGGAGTCGGACCTAGAGCAAGTCAAGCAACTGGCAGTGTCAGCGGCGCAGCTCGCGATGGCTACTGCAGCCACAGTGAGGGTGTACGATGCGGCGTTACTCCGCACATGGATGCTCCCTGCCACGTCCACCTACGCAGTGAATGGGATGCAAGCCGGCAAGGAGTATCACTCGGCAGTGAAGGCTGCAGGGCGTTCGCATGGGATGGGCAGCCCGCACCTTCACATTTGGGCCAGCATCATCATGACAGCCAAGAGCGACTCAGGGCTCCAAGACCCCGACAAGGAAATGGTCACTTCTCATGCGAATTCCGTGACCAACCCCAAGGACCTGGAGACCCATGTGCTCGTGTGCAACATGCGCCCGGCTTACAACAAAGAGTGGATCAAAGTGCAGTTCAAAGTCAGCCCCGAGGTCGAGAATCTTGCAAAGATCATAGAAGCAGCTTTCCTCAAGGTGGGTGGTGAGCAAAAACATGGCGTTGCTCCGAAGGGCCCCCGTGAGCGCAAGCTAGCTGAGCTACTCGAGGGCATTGGTGCCAGGATGCCCCAAGCAAGTACAGAGGGCTGAAGCTGTACAGGTCCAGCTTTTGACACTGGCAAACATTGCATGCGCAGGTGCGCGAAGTTCATTGTACGCCCAGTGCCTCTAACGGCAGCCCTTGCTCACATAGGCTTGTGAAGAGGGTGCGCCGCGTATAGGCCTGCGCCAGCTAGACTGGAGTGCAGGGTCTCACGCAGCAAAACAAAGCTTGCTGCTCTTCGGAAACCTCCATGGATCCGCTGCGGAACCGGTGCGAGAGAGGGTGTCTACAATTGGAGCGCACGTAGGGTTTGGGGTTCGGTTCAGCGGCTTAGGTTTTTGGGATATGGGGTTAGACTCATCTAGCGAAATCCAAATCGGCTCAGCTTGCTAGGCCTTCATCCCTCAACCCATAAACCCGCACCTCAAACCCTAAACCACCACCTGCCAGAACTCTACATGGCGAACGCCTTACCCTCAACCTTCGAACCCAACCCCAAACCCCTGAATCCTTAACCCCAAACTGCAAACCCCTTAACCTCAAACCAATCCCAATTTCCAGTTATTTGTCCATGTTCTTTTCCATCTGATTTCCATTATTCCCGAATCCCTATAGCTCCCCATCTGGCCCTCATATGAACCATGGTCTAAACTCCGAGTATCCGCCTTCATAACCCCTATAGTAGTCCCCTACATAAATCCCTATATAACCCCCTTTAAGGCGTTGAGAACCTAAACGCTAAACCCTACAAACCCCCCTCTATGGAGTGTAGACTACTCCTGAACCTAAATCCTAAACCTATAGCCCCCATATTTCGTCCCCCTTAAATAGATAGAATATGTTGCATATGGGGATATTATTATGATATACCCAAAGCCATATTCTACCAACTTAAGGGGGACCATAACCCCAAGAAATACCCTATTATCATAATATAATGGTTTCCATTTTCTTTGCCACAATCCCTATATACATCCAATAATATACCCCATGTTCTATCTACTTAAGGGGGCCTATAACCCTATGAAACCCAACCCTAAACCCTAAACCCCAAACCCTAAACCCTAAACCCCAAACCCTAAACCCTAAACCCCAAACCCTAAACCCGGTAACCAATAGCCCCCCTATACCATGAAACCCACAACCCAAACAACCTCGGCTGTCCGGTTCGGCCGACTCGAGGTAGGGTTCGGTCTCTTGCAGCTTCAGCCGCTCGCCTTCAGCAAGGCCAAGTTGAGGGTTTAGGGTTTAG